>QEPC01007842.1:720035-750587 GCA_003113815.1 Sphenodon punctatus | reverse complement strand
CTCTGGGCTTTTAGCCCCTGCTACTTCCGGGTGGGGGGGGAGGGGACAGGACAGCCCACGTGGCTGCCCTCTGCGTTCCCCCCCCTGCCCCCAACTCACAGTTTTTGTTCTTCTTGTCCCCGCAGGTATCCTGCAGGGACGAAGCAGCAGCGGCGGCGGCGGCCCCAGCGGCGGCAGGGATGGAAGCGGCGGCGGCGGTGACAGTGCCGGCAGCGGCGGCGAGGAAACCAGCCCCCCCCGGCACCACCCGCAAGCAGGTAAGTCCAGGTGGTATCAAGGAGATGAAATCCAGCTCTACCTTGCCAGCATGGAGAAGTCCAGAGTGGGCATGAAATGCTGTCATCAAATTCCTACTTCTTACACCACCTTCCAACACAGTGGCTTTATTGGAGATGTGAGGGTCTTAAAGGTGTCACACCTTCAGGGAACCACAGCCAGCTGCTTGCAACTAGAGCAGTTGCCAAGTACCTTCTTCCCGTCCGACTGGGAGGGGAAGCCGGCCCAGGTCAGTCTGAAAATCAACAAACAGGGCTAGTTTTCTTCCTCATTGATTACCTCGTTTGTTACTGGTCGACGTCTCTGGCGGGGGGGTGTCCTGGTGTACCAGGCCCCTTCCTATCCAGCAGCATCCCTCTCCACTCTAGCAGAGCTGGTCTCGGTGGTGGCGTTGGGCTCCTCTAGGACTTTGGTCGACACCGACACTGGCCTTGGGGCGGAGCGAGAATTCATGGCCGCCATGGCAACTATGGATTTGGCCCAGGTTGTCAGCTGCCTGACCCATGTAGGGGGGCAGACACTCGACCTGGTGTTCTGTTCAGGCCTTGAGGCGGGTGATACGGTAGTGGGGGATGTAACAACTATGCCCTTGTCGTGGACGGATCATTACCTCCTTATGATCAGTCTCTTACTACGTCATCCCCAGAAGGGGAAGGTACCAGTTAGGATGGTCCGCCCTCGGAGGCTGAGGGAACCTCAACGGTTCCAGGAGGCCCTGGGGGAGTTAACCCTGGACTCTGCCAGCTGCTCTGTGGATGAACTCGTCCAGGCTTGGAACATCTTGCTTGGGGAGGCCATTGATAGGGTGGCTCCAAGATGTTCCCTGCCCGTCTCGACATCGCAGGGCCCCTTGGTTTACTGAGGGGCTGCGATGTATGAAGCGAGGTATGAAGTAGGAAGGCAGGCGACTAGAGCGACGCTGGTGTCGGACTCACTCTGAATCCAACCCACGTCTCCGCAGGGCCCATTTGCGGTCCTACATTGAGGCTGTGAGGGTGGCAAAGAAAGAATTCTTTGCCACCCTGTGGTGGGAGAAGAGCCGACGGACCCCAGAACCCCAGCGGGGGCGCCAGCACCGAGGAGGCGACAGACGTCGGGGTAGCCCTTACCTTGGCACTGCCGGAGATGGCCCTGCAAGCGCCAAACCCGCTGATGTCATCAGGAGGCAACACGGCCCAGGCGGGCAGGGCGCGGCGAAGGTGGAGTTGGGAGCGGAGAGGAGAAAAGCCGGACAACAGAGGAAGGAAGGGGGCAAACTGGTGTGAAGAGCGGAGCCACCAAGACGGCAGCCTGGATTGGGGCAGGGACTTGTGAAGGGTCAGGAGGCCCCCGTGAGGCAACGGGGTTGACCCCCAGGGAGGGGGAGACCCAGGACAAAACCTGAGGGGTCCGGGGAGGAACTTGGTAACACGGGAGGAGGGTAGGCCTGCGGTCAGGCTTCCCACCGGGACTCGGGGTGGCGTCCCTGGGTCCCCGGGCACCAGGTCGGAGAGAAAGGGGGCATCCCCGCCCCACTGGACCCGAATCTGGAAGTTGATGGGGCACATATTTAAGGGTTTCACCACACACCCTCATAGTGTCTGCAAAGTCATGTCCAGAGGAGCTGTTCTGGGTGGTGCAGGGGCTGGTCAGTCCGGCCTCCCTCCACCTGGACGGGGACTTTTCTCAGGCCCCCAGTGAGGAGTTTGCCATCTACTTTGCAGACAAGATCGCTCGGGTCCAGAGCAACATCGACACTGGAGTAGAGACAGTAGGAATAGAGCGTGAGGTGATGGAGGCGCCGTCTGGTTCATCATTCTGGGATGAGTTTCAGGAAGTGACGCCAGCCGATGCTGTGGAGATCCTGGGGTCAGTGAGGGCCACTAGTTGTGAATGAGATCTTTGCCGGTCCTGATTGGTGAAAGCCTCCACAGAGATACTGGGGTCAGTGTCGGCATGGATTATCAACGCGTCCCTTCAGCAGGGGAGTTTTCCCCCGGTCTCAAGGAGGTGGTGGTGTGCCCCCTGTTGAAGAAGCCATCTTTGGATGTTGACGCACTCGTCGGTTATTCCCTTTTTAGGGAAGGTTATTGAATGGGCAGTGGCCCTGCAGCTCCAGGCTCACCTAGACAGCATTGGTTTTCTTGACCCCTTTCAATCAGAGTTTTGGCCCGGCCATGGTACGGAGATGGCGTTTGTGGCCTTGGTAGGTGATCTCTGCCGGGAGATGAACGCAGGACGTTCGACATTACTGGTCTTGCTAGATCTCTCAACCATATTTGATACAGTGGACCATGGGCTGCTGTTGAGACGGTTGCGTGACCTGGGGGGTCTGAATGGGACCACCCTTGGTTGGTTCCAGTCATTCCTCTTGGGGAGGACCCAGCGGGTTGTCTTGGGAGCAGAAACATCTAGCCCCCAGGTCATGGACTGTGGTGTTCTGCAAGGTTCAATCTTGTCTCCTTTATTATTTAATGTACATATGCAGCCCTTGGGGAACATCATGAGAGGGTTTGGTGTGCGTTGCCACCAATACGCTGATGATACCCAGCTTTACCTCTCTTTTTCAGCTGACCCAGGCCCTGCCATCTCCATGCTATTTCAGTGTTGGAGGCCGTGGCGAGCTGGTTATGGCAGAGCAGACTGAAGCTCAATCCCGATAAGACGGAGGTGATAGTGGTGGGCCGGGCGGGGGAGGTGGTGCCCCCTCTTGTGGAGGGGGTGCGCCCCTCCGTGGCTCAGCAGGTTTGGAGTCTGGGGGTATTATTGGACGTGGGTCTCTTTCTAGATCAACAGGTGGATGTGATGGCGAAGGTGGCTTTCCGCCAGCTGTATCTGATGCGGGGGCTGTGCCCGTATATCTCCAGACCCGACCTGGCCACTTTGATCCATGCCTTCATCACCTCAGGGCTGGACTACTGTAACACGCTCTACGTGAGGTTTCCCTTGACGCTGGCCCGGAGATTGCAGCTAGTGCAGAATGCGGTGGCCCATCTCCTAACAGGGATGGGCCGACGAGAGCACATAACACCGGTGCTCCATGCGCTGCACTGGCTGCCTCTAACGTGCCGAGCCAGGTTCAAGGTGTTGACATTGATATATAAGGCCCTGTACGGTCTTGGACCTGGATACCTCAGGGACCGCCTCACACTTTGTGACTCAGGACGGACTCTCCGGTCCACCAGGTCCACCAGGGGCGGTCCCCCGCGTAAAGTGGGGAGTTACAATGGAGAGGGCATTCTCGGTGGCTGGGCCCTCCCAGAGGAAGCACGACTGGCCCTGAGTCTGCTGGCCTTCTGTCGGGCCTGCAAGACATGGCTGTTCTCCCAGGCCTTCGGAGGCAGAGAGGGGAGGATGGGGTAAATTTTTGTATGGGGGTATTTTAAAATTGTTTTAAATGTGTGGATTTTTATATTGTTTATTTTATATTGGAAACTGCCCCAAGATGCCGTAGGCATAGGGGACGGCATATAAATGGAATTAATTAATTAATTAATTAAATAAATAAATAAATAAATACATAACTGTTTCTTATCAACTCATTCCACACCACTCAAGATTTTATAAACCTGCGTAATTGAAAAAAGCATTTATGAACTACACCCAATACTCGAATTTTCATGGACAGAGCATGGTTAAAAATGATGTTCAAGTTCTTTTCCTGGCCCACTACCTCTACCCAGACCTCATGCACATTCAGGGGCCCAAGAGAGGCAAGGGCATACTCATATCAGCATCCCCTTCCCACCATCACCACCTCAGTCTTCCCCGGATTGAGCACAAGGTAGCTCTGACGCATCCAGACAGCTAATTCATTCAAACATTCCTCCAAGGCAGAGATCGAGTTGGCAGGTCTCACAGGGCAAGAGATATAAAGTTGTGTATCATCCAGCATACCGATGATACTCAACCCCGTGCTTGATCATGACATCCCTAATGGGCTGCATGTATACCTTGAACAAGGGTGAAATAATAGAACCTTGAGGAATGGTGCAATTCAGGCCCCTCGGGGATGACACACATCCATCCATCACCACCGACTGCCTCCTCCTTTCCAGCTCCCATCACACCAGCAACGTCCCTCAGCCACCGAAGCGGCAACCTATGTTCAAATCATATTAAATGCTGCCATACAGTCCAAAATGGCCAGCTATCCTTGATCTAAAATCAGCAGCAGATCGTTCAACACCCTGATAATTGTGGTCTCTACCCAGAGGGAAGGCCTGAATCTGGACTGGAAATTTTCCAAAATCTTGTTGGTGTCCAGATGTCTCTGTAGCTTCAAGGCCAAAGCTTTCTCAATTACCTTCTCTAAAAAAAGGCAGATTGGAGACCGGGCAATAATTGGCAAGCACTCCAACATCAAGAGATGGTTTCTTGAGGAGGGGTGAACCCCCACACGAGAGGGCAACCAGCACTCTCCCCTCCCTAAAGGAGATGTTAACAATGCCTGTCAATGAAGGTACCACTACTTCAGCACTCAGCACAGGCACGGGTCAGAGAAGCACAAGGTGGACCTCAACGATCCCAGCAGCAAATGGACCTCCTCATCCTCAACCACGTTGAGATCAACCAGGGGAATACAGTTCCTTGCGACTCGTGACTCTCCACATCGAAAGGCCCAGCAAGTCCTGCCTGGAGTCCCTCTATCTTCACTGCAAAGAATGCGCTGAAACACATGAGGTAATGGTCGGATCACGCAACAGGAGTGACTCAAACATCTGAAACCAGTAAACCCAGTCTGAAAACAAGATCAAGCACCCAGCCAGCACTGTGGGTGCTTTCCTGGATGCTCTGGGTAAAACCCAGAGATGCCACTGCATCCAGGAACTCAGAGGCCGGATCCCCAATACAAGGAAACCAGGGTTACTCACCTGTAACCTTGGTTCTTCGAGATGGGCTTTTAAAAGAAGATGGGATTTTAAAAAACATTCTTCCCTTGGGGGTGTGTGTGAAGGAATCTACTTGAAGAGAAATTGAAGGACTGCTCTCCCAAAACCATGAGCTGCAATGTCCAGAGCATGGTGTTTGGCAAGCGTGTGTGCTGAGTTCCAAATGGCTGCTATACAGATCTGTTCTACGGGGAACTTGTGATGCAAGGCAGCAGAGGTAGCCATGGCTCGAGTGGACTGTCCCTTGAGACCCTCTGGAGGTTGTTTGTTTGATAGTGTGTAGCAGAGGGAGATGCATTCCACTAACCAGGAAGAGATGGTCTGTGGTGAGACCTTGTTTCCCGGTGAGGGTCCCCCAGAGGTGATGAAGAGGGAATTGGATTTCCAGAATGGTTTAGTTCTTTCTATGTAAAAGGACAAGGCTCTCTTGACATCCAGCATGTGTAGAGTCGATTCCCCCGGGAGGAGTGAGGCCATGGCAAGAAGACTGGCAAAACGATGTCCTGAGACATATGGAATGAGGATATCACCGTAGGTTGGAATGTAGGAGGTAAACGTAAGGTGACTTTATCATTGTGGAAGATAAGGAACGTAGGGAGTATCAATAAGGCTGCCATTTCACTTGCCCTTCTGGCGTGTGTGAGTGTGAGTGTGAGTGTGTGTGTGTGTGTGTGTGTGAATGAGAGAGAGAGAGAGAGAGGCCCGTCAGGTCTACCAGCATGCAGACCCTTAATGAAAGAAGATTAACAAGCAAGTTGCCAGAGGCTCAAAAGTAGGTAGAATCAGCCTTCCTAGAAAGACGTTTAAGTTCTATGGGGGACAAGAATCACTGACAGGTGGGGCAATGTTGTGTAGCCATTTGAAAAAAAATAATTAGTACTGGGTGCGAAAAGGTCGGACGACCATCAATGGGTGCTAGGAATGCGGAAATTGCAGCAAGGTGGACCTTTATTAAGGATGTGCCCAGTCCCTGAAATTTTAGATGAACCATGTAGGGTTGTGATGGTAGCTGCTTCTGGGCGAATTGTTGAGAAGTTGCCTATATGGAAAAATGCTTCAATTTCAGGTTGTAAATTTTGTTGGTGGAATCCTTACAGGCACTCTTTAGGATATATACTGCCTCTTCAGGCAGATCCAAGAGGTCTTGGTGCGTTAGGGCAATATCAGCCAAACTTTTAGATGCAACAATGTTGGGGTGGAGAACAATGTCTCTATTGTTCTGATGAAGGAGATCCCAAAGTAGAGGAAGATGTAGATGACATGCAGCCATGGCCTATAGGCGAGTAAACCATGGCTGCCTGGGCCAGATGAGAGCTATGAGGATGCAGAGAGCTCTCTCTTTGTCCAGTTTAATCAGGAGTCATGTGATTAAGGGGAATGGAGGGAAGGCGTAGAGCAGATTAGGAACATGTCGTTCAGGGATCCCTGCCCTTTCCCCATTTGAGTGCAGTATACAGGGCACTGAGCGTTGTGGGGTGAAGCGAACAAATCTATTTCCATTGCAATGACTTCACTGTCACGCAATAAACTATTATTATTATTATTAATACATCTATTTCCAGTTGACCCCATTGGGTGAATAGATCCTGAGCGACAGATCTGTTGAGCATCCACTCGTGCTGTAGAATGGGTTCCCTGTTCAGTAAGTCTATGATCATGTTGGATTGACTCACCAGGTGGGTCACAATGGGATGAACTTTGTGGAGAACGGACCACTTCTACAGCTTTGTCGCCTCTCTGCAGAGCCTGGATGACTGGGTGTCCCCGTTTGTTGATATACCACATTGCCATGGTGTTGTCTGTGGCAATCTGGACATTCCTGCCTTCGATGACAGGAAGGAATGCCTTCATGGTGAATCGAATTGCTCGTAGTTCAAAGAGGTTGATGTGAAGGGAACATTTCCTTTCATTCCAAGTGCTGCTCACTGTAGTGTGTCGCAGTAGGCACACCATCCATACAGGGAAGCATCGGTGGTCAGTAGGATGTCTGGGACTGGTTGGGCAAAGGGCATCCCTTCAAGCATGGTGTCTTCTTTGCTCTGCCATGACTGGGTGTGCAAGATTGAAGGGGGTATGGTGAGGTAGTGGTGTATATTGTAGTACTATTGTAACGCACGCTACGTGGGGCTACCCACAGTGATGGCTAGGAAGTTGCAGCTGGTGCAGAATGCGGCAGCCCATCTTCTGGTAGGACTGGGCCACCGGGAGCATATTACACCAGTGCTCCGCTCTCTGCACTGGCTGCCGGTGGTCTTCCAGGCCCAATTCAAGGTGTTGGTTTTGGCCTATAAAGCCCTAAACGGTTTAGACCCTACCTATCTGTGGGACCGCCTGACCCCCCCCCCAGGTGCTGGATCGGCCCCTGCAGTCATCTGGGGGTGCCCTGCTCGAGGTCCCCCGAGTCTTCCGGGGGACCACGCAGGAAAGGGCATTCTCGGTGGCCGCACCACGGCTAGGGAACTCACTTCTGGTGGGGGCCCGGTTGGCCCCGGATCTCCCTTCTTTTCAGAGAAATTGTAAGACCTGGCTGCTCCGCCAGGCATTTGACGGGGGGAGATGGGTGAGGGGCTGGAGGTTTTTTTGGGTATGGGGTTATTTTCCTCCTTTTAGTTGTTTTAATTGTTGTTTTACGAATTGTAAGTCACCCCAAGTTGCTTGTGGCAGGAGGGGCAGGGTAGTGTTGGAGGGGGCGTATCCTCAGTCTGGCGTGTCTCATTACTGACATAGCTGAAGCCATGTAGGAATGTATGGATGGTTTCGGTTGGTTGTGGAGCGTAGTCACTGCATTTTGGATCGAGTGTAATCGATCCCTACGTAGAAAGGCTCTCTGTTCGAGTGAGTTGATCTCTGCACCTATAAACTGAATGGACTGCAAAGTAGTTAATTTTTTATTTTTTTAAATTGATCACAAATCCAAGTTGCTGCAAGAGGTCAATGGTGAATTGGGTGTCTTCCTGCAACTGGTGTTTTGAGTGGGAAACTAGGAGCCAGTCATCCAAATAAGGAAATAATAAGGCCTCTTCTTCTCCTCAGGTACACTGTCACTGGTGCCAGGCACTTAGTGAACACCCTGTGGCCTGCTGAAAGCCTGAAAGGCAAGACCTTATATTGGTAGAGAGAATTTTCAAACGTGAATCTTAAATAGTTAAAACTGGCAGGATGAATAGGGATATGGTAATAAGCACCCTGTAAATCCAAAGCAGAGAACCAAGCTCCCTTAAAAAGAGAGGGGAGTATTTTCTTCAGGGTGACTATTCTGAACTTAAAGGATCTTATGAACTTGTTCAGCATTCTAAGGTACAGGATGGGCTTCCCATCCTTCTTGGGTACCAGGAAATACTCATAGTAGAAACCGCTTCCATGGAAATTTTCAGGCACCTCCTCAATAGCTCCTTTAGAGAGGAGGGCTAAAATCTCCTGCTCCAAGAATGTCTTGTGAGTTGGATCCCTAAAGAGGAATCAGGAAGGGGGTTTTAGGAAGGGGATTTTTAAAAACTAGATCTTGTAACCGTGGGGAATGGTGTCAGGTACCCATGTGTCACATGTAATGAGATTACAAATTTTTAGACAGGAAGCCAATTTGTTTGGGAAGAAAATTTCTGTGGGAATTGGTTCTATGCTTTCGATGCCCTGATTAAAAACATGATCTCTGCTTGTTGGGAGCAGACGTTGAAGTTGTAGTCTGGTGAAGAGGCCTTTGTTTTGATCAGTTATATTGCCTCCTTGGCTGAGACTGGGAAGAAGGGAAATACTTCCGGGATTGCTAGAAGTATCCCGGGGTGTATCAGGCAGACTTATTTGAGGGGGTGTAAGGGTCTCTCTTTATAGTTTTGTAAGAGATGCCCAGCACGTATGCTGTTCTCTTAGTGTCCTTCATTTTTGACAGGACATCGTTGCTGTCTGCCGCAAACAGCCCTTTCTTGTCGAATTTTAGATTTTCGATCTTTGCACGAACCTGGTATGGCAGAGCTGAAGAGCAGAGCCAGGCGTATCTTCTAGCTACCACACTGTTAGCCATTGCTCTGGCTGCTGTGTCAGCAATGTGTGTTGTTGTTCTTAGTTGTGACTGGGCTAGAGAGAGACCCTCAGCCCTGATGGCCTCTGTTTTCTTTTTAGCTTCTGGAGGCATGCGGGCCAGAAGTGGACCCAAGGAGTCCCATAGTAGGTGCTGGAACGTAAACATCACCAAGACATAGTTTGATGCCCTGAGAATCAATGTGGAGGAAGAAAACATTTGCTCTCCTTGTCGGCTGGAGAGGTTTCCGAAGCCATTGATGTTCTGTCAGAGGATGATTGGACCACCATTGAATTTGGGGTGGGATGCATTACAAGTGGTCCTCTGTTGGCACTGGGTAGAAGGCACTATAATGGGAATCCATAGGAGAAGTCACTGATGGTGTTTTCCAGTGGATCCTTGATTGCTTCATTAGTTTTTTTTTCGAAAGGGAAGGGTCAATTTGGACGAAGCTCTCTTGGAGACAATTTTATAAATAGGATCTTCTTCCTCTTCTTCCACCGGAACTGTTTTTATGTTTAAGGGCTATTGCCATTTTTGCTATGAGAGCCTGGAACTTCTTTGTTCCTTCGAATAGACTACCTGAGTAGGATCTGAAATGTTATCAGAAGAACAAGAAATATAATCTTCCGATTCATTTGGATGGCATCGAAGGAGAGGTGTCCTTGTTGGACGTATCAGAGGGTTATGATCTTTTATGTTCCTCAGATGTCTGAGAACTCTACCCATCAGAGGCTGAAGAGGAGCTGCATGTGTGGAAAGCTGATGCATGAGATTCTGAATTAGAAGATGCTCTCATACCCACAGCTGGTACAGGGTTAGACACATCTGCAGGTTGTGATGGCAGGATAGGTGGAGCAAATGAAGACACAAGCACGTTGGAAGTTGAGTGTGTTGGAGTTAGAAGTGGTGGCAGAGACACAGTTTGTAGTGGATGTGCTGCAGCAGCTGTGGCTGGGATACTCTGCTGTAGTATCTCTTTCAGAGAGTCCATGCAATTTGTGTAAGAGGAGTAAGAGTCTCCGGAGTGGAGACCCGTCGACATCCTCGGGGATGGTAGCGAAGCAAGTGTGGGTGGTCTGCCCAATGCCACATATGGTGCAGGGGATGGGTGTCTCATGCCCCTAGAAGCATATTGGAAATAGTCATAGCCCATGGTATAGGGCTGGTCTCATTGGTAGGGGTGGTAACGAGGAGATGGTCAGTACAGAGCATGTGGTCATTGATAGCATGGACGATGCACTGGTGAACTTGGCTAAAAATGATGCAGTTTTGGTGGTTGAGAAATCACACTTTTTAGTCTGGGTCGTGGAAACTCTGGTGGTATGGAGGGGCATAAAAAGTGAGAACTGCACTGCATTGTCATTATTATCCAAATAAGATTCTGGTGAGAGGAGTTCTCAACTGAAGATCTCTGAGAGATAGTGAGAGTCACCAGCCAGGTGTAGCTGAAAGTCGAAGGGGCCAGTGCGGTGGCCATCGTCGGTGCAGAGACAGTCTCCTGAGCCAAGTGTCTTTGTATTGAAGTTTGCGGCTGAGGTAATGGAACTTTTGCCCCATGGAAGGAGGTGTGGGGGCCGTCCTTTTTGGTGATGCCAGAGCTCTGGCAGAATGAGAGGGGGAGCTGCTGTGGGGCTGGAGCGCCCTTTCACTGAGGTGGAACTGGAGTCTCATTTTAAGATTTTCCACAGTCTGTTTCAAGAGACTGCTACAGGCCCGACAGCCATGAGTTTTATGAGTCTCACCCAGACAGAAGAGGCACCTGTCATGAGGAGCCGTGAAAGGGATGGAGACAGAGCAGATCATACATTTTTTGAAGCTCCCTTTGTTTGGCATTTTTGGCATGCTGTAGTGGCTGGGCCGTTCGAACTCCCTCCCCTGTCCCACAGGAGGGGGGTGGGGTGGGGTGGGTTGGGAATAACTTTGCGTCAAATAGATCTCTTTTTAACAAGTAGTGAAGAGGATGGTATATAATACATTTTTCTGAGGTAAAATTCTTCTATAAAAGAGTACCACAAGGAGAAGAAATTAAATGCTATTGGGTGAATGGCTGCAGCAAGATCTTCAACTGCCTCACTTGGCAGTTGGAAGAAACTATCCCGCCCAGCCTTATATACTGACTCCAGAACCCCGCCAAAACGATGGCCAATCAGGTATGGGCTCTGAGGATGCACTGACAAACTGCTATGAGAAGCTTCCGACGGCCACTACCGCACAGGCACAGAACCCACTGGTGTGAGTCATGGAGCCCCACTTGAAGAACTATGAGCTATTACTTCATTTCCTAAACAGACTAATACAGACATCATATAAGGTCAAAACAAAGACGAAACCCAAGTCGCTTAGCCCAGTAGCCTCAAAGCATAGCTCCCCAGACACACTGATAAGCATGCTGCAGCCATTCACCCAATAGCATTTAATTTACTGGGGAATGTATAGTGGATGAACTACAAAGAGGCCAAAAACTGCTCCTGTAGCTTAAGAAATATAGCTCTGAAGATGTTTATTTGGCTACAGCAGAACACACCCATAACAGTCACATAACTCAGAAAACCTTCAGTTATATCAATGGAATCTTAACACTGCTGTGCATAACATCTGGGGTACTAAAACTCCAAAGCCATTTCCTCTAGTCCTCTGACAACTGGCCTGTAGTCAATTATTTGAGGAGCTGCAGCAAGATCTTACAAGACTGAGTGCATGGACACCTAAATGGCAGATGAAATTTAATGTGGACAAGTGCAAGGTGATGCAAATTGGGAAAAATAATCCAAATTACGAGTACACAATGCTGGGTACTAAGCTAGAAGTTACCACTCAGGAAAAGGATCTGGGAGTGACTGTGGATAATACACTGAAATCCTCAGCCCAGTGTGCCGCAGGGGTCAAAAAAGCAAATAGAATGTTAGGAATTATTCGCAAGGGAATAGAGAATAAAACTGAGGATGTCGTAATGCCTCTATACAAATCAATGGTGTGACCTCACCTTGAATATTGTGTGCAGTTCTGGTCGCCCCATCTCAAAAAAGACATAGCGGAACTAGAAAAGGTACAGAGAAGGGCAACAAAAATGATCCAGGGTATGGAACAGCACCCATATGAGGAGAGGCTTGAAGGTTGGGGCTCTTCAGCTTGGAAAAGAGACGACTAGGAGGAGATATGATAGAGGTCTATGAAATCATGAGTGGTGTGGAACTTGTAAACAGGGAACAGTTATTTACCCTCTCAACTAGTACTAAAACTACAGGATACTCCATTAAACTCACAGATGGCAGAGTAAAAACAGACAAAAGGAAGTATTTTTTCACTCAGCCTACAATTAGGTTGTGGAATTTACTACCAGGGGAGGTGGTCAAGGCCAGCAGTATAGCTGAGTTTAAAAGAGGTTTGGACAAGTTTTTGGAAGATAGTTCCATTAGCAGCTATTAGCCAGACAGGATTGGGGAACAAAACCCTTTACTGTTGGGAGCCTGGGGATGACCCACGGGGAATGGATAGCATGGTGACCAGTTGGGTGCTTCTCCCAGGCCCCCGTGACTGGCCACTCTCAGAGGCAGGATGCTGGGCTCGATGGACCGTTGGTCTGGCCCAGTATGGCACTTCTTATGTTCTTATTTGTGGACCATGGAGCTGCTGTACCCAGAACCCTGGTAAGCTGCTCCTGACACTCCCATGTTGCTTTGCCTCTGGCATTTGGGCAGAAAATTCAAATGATTGAGAGGAGCAGGCAGAGGAACTCCTTCGTGGTGCTAGGGTGGCAGCCTGGAGGAATAGCTCCAACCACTTTCATACAGTCAGCTGTTTAGTGTCTTCCTGGAGAGCCAGTTCTGGCAGCAGCAGGAAATTGCCAGGTGCTCCAGAGACACCAGCTCTAGTGGTAGCAGTTGCTCACCAACCTAGCTCCTTCTATAGAAGCTGCTCCTCAGGAGCCTTTAGAACCAATTTTGGCAGTAGCAGGTGCTTCCAGGAGCCAGTTCCAACTGTGGCAGTGCCTTCCATGAAGCCCCAAAGGACCAAATGTGACTGCAAATGGGGTTCCTGTAGGTTGGTTCAGGTAGAAGCAGCATCTTCCTGGGACTCCTGGGGAGACTGGCTTCAGCAGTAGTGCAGCTCCTTGGAAGCCATTTCCTGTAGCAGTAGTATTCTAGAGAGCCTGCAGTTGTATTTCTGGGTACAGAAAGGGAAGCTACTGAATGTGTGTGTGACAGCAAGTATGACTTATTGTGACAGGGTGGGAGGCTGTGAATGAGTGTGACTCCAATCTGAGAGTGTCATTCTTAAGAGACAATAAGACTTGCCTTCCATGTCCCTGGGAAATAGCTGGGCCCAAGATGCATTCCAAGCACTGGTAGTCCTCAGTACAAGATGGTAACTGGACTCATGTTGCATTCTGGAGTCAGCCAGATCCCACCAGGCCCATGCACCAGGTATAGAAACACTATCAGAGGCCCTGTGTCACCCCTACACAAAATGCTCTGTCCCAGCCCACCCCTGCCACCACCAAATAGCGGTCAACTGGCAGCTTCAACTGGTCAGCTTCAGTGTTAGGTAGTAGACTATTTTAAATTTGCATAAATCAATATAGGGAAATTCAAGCAACTTGGTATTAGTCCGTTTTCTTCCCTTGGACCATTTGACAATCCTAGCTCCTGTAGCAGAAATCATCAAAATAGAAATCAAAATTCTGTTCATAAGGCCTTCAACTGGGGTACAAATCTAGCAGAAGTAAATCATAATTCCTAGTCTCAATATCTTCACTCTTTGTATGTACAGAAAGTCTTCCAAAACTCTTTTCATCAATCACATTTTATAGTTAACTCTAAACACTTGGAACACTTTAGCTTTGTATTATATCTTCAGAGTTTTAGCACTACAACTAAATGTAGACAACTTAAACCCTAAAGGCTCAATATTCTCAGATTTTAACACATCTGATTTGTTCCACTAAGTATGAAAAAGAATTTAACACTTCAAATGAAATTTTACCACTTTCCCCCAAAACTGCAATTGTGGATCTAATAGTGGGATATTTCCTATGTAAAGTGTTTAATCCCATTGTTATTTGTGATTTCAGCAAGGTACCAAAAATACTTTGACTTTATTACCTGCACAGAATTTCTTGGCTTTTGCTTCAAGAGATTTTTCATTGTGCAAAAACCCGAGGAACTGTTTCTCTGTGTTGCAATCTCTTTATTAGTAATATGTATTCTGTGTCTAGTCCCAAGAGGTCATTGCAAGCCAAAAGCAATGTTAAGTGTACAAGCTTTAAATAACTTACAAAGTTAATATAATGAATGTAAGTGTTATCTGAAATCTATCACTCAGTGTCTTGCTGTAGCCCCAAGCTGTGATAAAACACAACTCATAAATTTATATTAAAGCTCTGTTCAATAGCAATTATTTACCAACAAAGATTTATTGATTTCATTTGCTGTTAGAGATTCAGTTCCTAACTGAGCCAATCAGCCTGTGTTGTTGAGCTTCAAGGCACCAAGAGATGTTACAGACAGCTATCAGGCTCAGCATCCTGATCATTATGGTGACAATACCAGCTGTTAATGACAAGACTCCCATGTGTGATTGATTAAAGGTATTAGACTGATGGTCAACAGACTAGTTATATCCTATGAACTAGCTCATGTCTAGACATGATTAATCCTTTCCCCTGGCAAAGGATCCTAACTTGATTAAGCAATTTAACCAAAATTGAATGGATTGGGTTTAGCTTCTGAGCAATAGTTCTATATTACTATACCCAAAAGCTGTGTAAACCCTCTTGAGCACATTGGCTTAACTGGAATATTTTAAGGATAAAAATTTAACATTTTAAATGCTGATTCTGCATCCCTTCTTTAGAAGAAATTACTAGTTGTTGCATGTAATGACCAAGGTATGCAGGGGAGAGAATTAATGGTGTAGTTTATAAACTATTAGAGATCACAGAGTAAGTACACCAAAGCAGAAATATTTATCATAATTCTTGTTGTTCCATGCACTAATCATTCTTTTAAAGTGATCCATGTTGCAGGACACAGTATAACATGCAGCCTTCATTTTGACTTCTGTTATAAAATCAAATTCAGGTGGGTGTGCATCTTTAGAAAAAAGGCAGCAATTTACACTTTTTCCTGCTCTGCTCATGAATTTTAATACACACTAATCACAAACTTATGAGGACACCTAAAATTGAAAGCTTTTTTAAAATTCAGGCTCCAAGGTATTAACTTGATGTTTGACAGAATGTCTTTCAGTTAGGGTGTTACCAAATGAGATGCCTACACAGATGTTTGGCCTCACCAGCCACATGACCACCATCCACCAGACCTGCAGCCCCCACTCACAGCAGGGTCCCGGAGCATGCATGGACCTGCTTCTGCTTCTGCTTCTGACAGAAGCAGCACTCGCCGAGATTTGTTATTTCAGGACTAGGGAGGAGGCAACATTGTCAGTGCCATTTTAAGCCAGCTGCGCATGCGCAGAACAGCTGTGGTGGCCATTTTGCGCATGCACATACTGGGATGAATACGGTACACAGTAAGCATTACATGGTAAATGGGTATATGGTACACGGTAAATCATGGTGCATGTTACATAATTTCATTTATTTATTATTAAGCTGAGCCATAAGCTATAGCCACATAAAACCACACACAAACACAAACAAATGTAAAATATTTCAAATACCTATGTACAGCATGTACATAACTGAATAACCAGGATGAAAAAATATTTTCTAAACCCCCAAATAACTAACAAGTCTATAATAAGAATTAAAAAAAGTTAACCCCACCACCCGTCATATAGATGACGGGAACCTGGGGTCCATACTTAATTTATAATTCAAAAATGACTGCCGGGCAAGGAATGCCTGAATCAGAAATTTGGCTATCCGCTGTAAAAATGGAACCTCAGATAACGCATACTTCAGGAGACAATTAACAGTTCTACCCGGATATTTCTCTAGGAAGGATGTTAAATACTTCTTCCTCAAGATGTTGTAAAGATGGCATTGAAAAAGGATATGTTGTGTAGTTTCGACTGATTGACTGTCGAACGGACAGAGTCTTTCCAAAAAGGGCGTCCCATCCAATCTCCCTTCGTAAACCCTGGAGGGCAACGCATTGACTCATGCACATAATAGTAAATATTTACCCCTTGATGATATGCCCAGTGCCAAATAGGGGGCCATAGCCTCAAATCCCGGAGCTCACATATGGTAATCCAGGAGATGCCGGGTTGCATGCGTGTTAGCAAGATCTCACTGCCTAGCAATGCGTCTGATCTGACTAATCATGTCCCTTTGCATGCACCCAGGAGGCTGACCCTGAATATAAGACATAGAAAATCCCAACTGCTCCAGATAATGCTCAACACTGCATGTGCAAGGGTCCTTAAAGCGATCCTTTAACAAATAATGTTCTAAACCCACATCACTCCGCCCTGCATCATGGCTCTGGAACCAGAATTTAATGGTTTGCTCCCAGGCCACTGAGTTCCAATCCACTTGACCCACCTCCAATCAGGCCGTTGATGCCGGAGTACCTCTGGGTATCCTCAAGAGCCTTTGGAAGAAGGCAAACTGGGCCTTGCTCACTGAATATTTTGATAAAGGCCTCCATAACTCTACTCCATACATAAGGGCCAGTGCAACTTTCCCATTAAGTACCTGGATAGCTAAACCTGGGGCGACTTTTTCGATTTTCTTAAATAGCCTCAATATCGCCAGGGATGGGGCCTTTGAGGCCTCTATCACCCTACTCATTCGGGAATTCCAGCTCCCAGTATTCTGGAAGCATATACCCAGATATTTAAACTGGGATACCTGTGGGATTGGTTGTTTATCGAGCTCCCACCCATATACCTTCCTTTCCTTGGAGAAAACCATAACCTTAGACTTATGACAATTTAATAATTTAGCCCCGCTTTTGGCAGTAGCGGAGTTCTTCCCACCTAGGTTGGGGGAGGCACCTCTGGGTTGTCTACTGTATGCGGACGATCTTGCTGTGCTCTCCCAGACTAGGTTGGGTTTACTCCGTCAGTTAAGGCGTGTCACAGTTTACTGCCAGGAAAATAAGCATGCTACATCAAGAAAAGTTCTCAACCAAGATCTTGAACCATTACCAAGATTGTTCTGAGATCTCGGTAACAATTCTTGATTCTCATGAGAAAAAAAAAATGATTCGCATTTCAGTCCTAAAACGCTTTACTGTTATCACAAAAAGATAATTTGAAATAGTTCACTGATGCTCATTAAACTGTCACTGATGGTGGGTGTTGGGGCTAGCATTGCAGCTGATGTGCTAGCACAAGGCATACCAGATCTCTCCAGCTATGTGCTGCTGCGCTCGGTTCAACTGGTCCTGGAACAAGGGCACTGGCTCGCCAACTAACTGGTGGGGGGTTTTCAATGTGGCCTTGCCAGTGTTGCAGATGTTATGGAGAACACAGGTGGCAGTACTTACAAGTGGGACGGTCTCTAGCTGGAAATTAGCTGGAAATCAATTCTGGCTGCAGTTGATCTCCAGCTCTGCTTCAATAGCCCAAAAGCTATTTCCAGTACAGAACAGGTGCCACTGAGCTGCCAGTTAAAATACCTTTGCTCTGAGGTGCCGGCAACACTATATACCCTCATGAGCCATGATTTCAAGGGGTAGGCAGGGTCCCCGAGAACAATGCATGTTTCTATGGAGGATCTAAAGGACTCATGTGTACATGTGGCCAAAGAAGGGGAACTGATGGAAGAAGTGGATGTCGTTCTTCCTGAACCACCTGGGCAGCACATCCACAAACTGGGCACGGTAGTTCACGACAACCTGGAGAACCACAAAGAAAAAGTCCTTACGGTTTAGGTAGATGTCCTTGCTACGGGGTGGACAAATGATGGTGATATGGTTCCCTATATAGTTTGGGAACCATTCCCACCAAAAGTCCTCCATTACCTTCACGGAGTCAGCCAACTGCATGACCCAGCCCAGCACCACTTCCACAATCGCTGTGAAAGCCTCCACTAGCATGGTGCCCACCATGGAGGTTCCAATGCAAATTGCTGGGTGATAGAACAGCAGGAGTCTGAAGTGGCAAACTTCCAGATGGCAATGAACTTCTCCAGTGGAATGGGAGACCACAAGGCTGTACTCTGTTTCCCCAGTCATGGCCTGAGGATCTGGGCTAGCTACATGATGAGGCAATGGGGCATTCTAAAGTTTGCAACCCACTCAGTGTCTCCCCATAAGGACAGCATGTTCTCCCACGAGACTGTGCTTTTCTCCTTCACCTAGATCAGCCTCTCGGTGTGTACAGCCCTGCAGATGGTGTTAGCAACTGAAGCTGCGTCTCTCCACAAGTACGCACGGTGCCAAAACAGGAGCCGCATCCGCAGTATGGTGCATGCCCCTATCACGGCCAGAGATTGAGCGAGAACCTTTCTGTGCCTTGACAGCACATTGCACCAATGAAAGCAGAAGTCTGCTGGATTGCTCACATGTTCCACTCAGTAGTGGAAAAGAAGGCCTGGAGTGCAACAACAAGCACAAGGAATTTCTTGGCATGCATCTCCATGGCTGTGGCTCCAGCATCTGCGAACTCTGAAAACCATATGCCAAATGTTCTGAACAGCTTAAAGAACTGTGGGTGGGGGACATGGCCTTTGCAAGTCACTGGCTACTAGCTCCCCACACGTGCTTCTTCAGAAGGGAACCGGGTGGCTGCCTAGCTATGATTGGCTGCATGCTGATTGTGAGTAGCTATTGATTACAGGCCAGTCAATGGTTGAAAATGTTTTTGCGAAGCTTATGGTGGATGTGTGTGTCACTGTACTAGCTCTGCCAATCCAAGTATGCATTATATGTGTATATATGTGCGATGAGCCAGGGAAAACCTGAAGGAAGAGGTAGGTTTCTAGGAGGGATTTGAAAGTTGGACGGGAGGGAGCAGAACAAATGTATCCAGGGAGGGAGTTCCAGGTATGGGGGCAGCAAGAGAGAAGGGGCAAAGGCATTTAGAGGAGATGGGGAAGGTGGGAGCAGAGGAGGAGCAAATCTCCTGGGCAGAAATGTGGTAGGATAAAAGAGCAGAGAGATATGGGGGAGCAAGGCCAAGAAGTGCCTTCAAGGGCATAGGCATTTCTGTCACAAACACATCAGTGCACATGCCAACTCAGCTTAAAAATGTTACAGATGTTAGCACCATAGAAGCATGGATTTTTTAATTGGGGTGGGGTGGAGGGAACCATTGAAGATTAAGAAACAGGGTAGGTGGGGGTATCTGCAAGGCAGTGGAGGTCACTGTGCTTAGAATGTGTATGGGACCAGAGCTGCCCATTGCTATTCATATATTTTCGTATGTTTTGGAAGTAACAGTTTTTGATTGCAACTGGCATGAGGGGGTCATAATGCTTTCAAAAGTTATTGCTGCAGGTTGTTTGCCTGGGAAAGCCAAATGGATTCAGCTTGTGTCTGTGGGAGCTGTAGCTGCTTTAGAGAATGGGGCCCAGAAAAGGGAGGGTTGCGGGAGGGGGGTGAGGATACATACCCTGGCCTTTGCTGACATTTGGATGAGGCCTCATGTACACAGAGAACTGACAGACCCATCCTCCCGAGGCAGCCTGCGTGCTCACAGGGTGTCACATGCACACAGTGGGGTTGTGTGTGTCAGGGTCCGGCCCCGGCGGCCGCGACCCCCGACCATGCGGGCTCGTGCAGCGTGGCCCGGCGCCAGGACGTCCAGAGCATGGGCAGCACCGTGGTGCTTGGACAGGGGAGCGGGGCTTGGGGCATCAGGACGCATAGGGCGCCCCCCGCTTCCCTGGTTAGTGTCATCGGGCTCCCAGCTGTGGCACAGCATGCACCTTGCAGGGCGGGCTTCACAGGATGCAGGGACCGCCCCCACGTAGGAGGGAGAAGAGTAGAGGCAGGGCCTGGGCTGGGCTGGGGCACAGCACCACCTGTGCAGAGCTGAGGATAGACAAAAAAAGGCCGGTGGGAGAGGTAGTCCCCACCAGTAATTGTGAGAGAGACTGGCCCCTTTCTTCCTTGCTGAGAGTAACCTAGAGGCTGCGATAGTGTGTTCTTGTCGTGAGTGTGTGGCCCGGTGTGAGAGCACAATTCCCCTGGCAGTAGTGTGTGCTTGTGAACGTGCTTAGGTGTGACAAAGAGAGGTGTGTGCGAGTGTGGGCTCCCTTCCCTCCTGCCCCCAGAGGCTTCCCACTCCCCGCCCCAGTGTGACCGTTGTATGAGTGACATTCCTGGTGACCCGCCACAACAAACCCCACCCCTGGACCCGGGAACCCAGCACGAGGATACCTCTCCCTGCTACCCCTTGGTGGTGGCCCGGAACAGGCGTGAGTATTGTATGTACTGTCTACCCTTCCGTGTCTTGTGTTGTATCCCCGTTCCCCTTGCAGGATCCCTGTCCTCTCTGCCTGGGTTCCTCTCAGTTTCAGAGAGATCGCCCACACAAGATCCTGAGGGCTGTTTACACTCGTGTGGGGCACATCTACCTTGGAGTAGGGCAGGAGTATCCTCCCCCACTTAGAAGGTTAGAACCCAGACCCTTTCCCCCTCCCCCCAACCCTAACACTATGTATGCATGATGGACTGCAGGAACCGCACAACCCCACTGCACTTCCAAGTTCAACAGAATGGAATAGTGGGTGCCCCTGATGAGATGAGACTGGGATGTAAATAAGCACAATTTTTTTCTGGATGTTTGTGCACTGCCCGAAGTAGGGCAGTCACTAGCAGAGGCTGAACCTCCCCAGCCATTTTTTCTTACCACTGACCCAATGACAGTTAGAGGATACTCACGGGGCCTACAGGAGTGCTTTGACTGGATGGTGCAGCTGAATCTCTAGGGGGAAGCAAGTGGCTCAGGGTACAGGGAATGTGAAACCACTGAAAGAGACTGATTGCTTTCACTTTCAGTTTTATTATGTCATTCAATAAAACATGTGATTTGCTCAATAAACTCAGCATTATGTGCATAGCAAAAGGTTATTTCCAGCTGCCAAGTGTCAGCAGGTATAAACCCAGGTATGAACCTTTGTGAGTGGGTGGGTAGCAGGCGCTGGACTACCTCCAGGAGTTATACTAGCCTAAAAGAAAGGAACAGCTGGTGCACCGGGTTCATCATGTGGTTCACTGTGGCTGAGAATCATGACAGGGGGCAGGATGCTGAGAAGGAGGGTGCTGATGGGTGGGGTGTGTCGGGGAAGAATGCCTATCAGGCTTGTATTGGAATCAGTTGTATCAAAGCTTTTGCACTGAATTTTGTATCAGATTTTTAGCATTGCGGTTTCCCATTTAAATCAATGGGGACAAATCGCAATGTTAACAATCCGATACAAAAATCAATGCAAAATATCTGATACAACTGATACCAAAAAAGAACAGAAATTTCTGATTAATCCGAAACGGCCATTATCAGGTACTTTCAGTTCTTTCCAAAACTGAAAGTCCCATCCCTAGTGGGTACCCTATATGAACATCACTCATCTTCCAAGTCTAGAAGCAGTCTCCGCACAGCCAGATGGAGTGATCCCAAGTCTGAGGGTAAATCTGCTCCTACTGTTCCGACAGTAAGCAGTCATGATGATGTCTGCTCTGTCAATAAACAAGCTGAGGGAAATGGGAGGTAATGTACAGAGGAGGGTGATTATTCCATAACAGTAGGAAGACATCCCTCCATGAGGCTTCATCCCTGGGACACTTTGCATTCTGTTCTACGGCAGCTATATCTATGACGAATTTAAAATATTTGTGAAGGAGTTTCTTAGCATGCTTCAAGCACCATTTCTGTTGCCCCTTTTCTCAGCCTGCTACGGGAAACTGAATGGGAAACTCACCCACCTGGTGAACAAGGGTCACGGGATCATGCTGAATGCACCATTATAAGACCTTTGTAGTTCCCAAGAAATAGGAAATATGCTCCTCCTTTCTTGTTAATGCATTGTCTGTGGGAGGAGAGCCTTAATAGCCACTGTATTGCTCTGAGTACTTGCTGAATGTTGTGGAATTGAGCCAATTCCCTGTATGTCATTGAAGTGAGCACCCCAACACTGCTGGCAAGCACCCACTGTATAACAGCAGCAATGGGAACCAGCATGAGAATTGTACTTTTCATTAAGTTTCAATTAACTTCCCATCAGAAGAGGTGAAATAGAGCAGACTGTGGGATTTAGTTAGTTACTTAGTTAGGGACATTAGGTTAGACTGCAGATATATGTGCTATGACTGTAGATATATGTGCTATTGAGCCCATGGGCTCAATCCCAAGCCCTGCAGATTCCGCATGGAGCCGTTCACAAATCGCACGCATCCTCATTACAGGCACATTCTGCCCTACGGAAACCATATACACACATGGAATCTGCGAGGCATGGGATCACAGCCACTGAAATGATCTCACATTGGGCTGGCATAAAGCACTATGTAAGCTGACATAGCCTGGAGAACCAGTCAGGAAAGAGTTGCTTAATTCTCCTTTTGTGGGGCCATGGAGAGAAATGTTGGGTTGGAATGCTAGAATGACAGCTAGGCCCCCTGGGTGGGTGCATTGCAGAAGACAATCCATAAACTGCCAACTGCAGGAAGAGCTGTCAGTACCAAAGTAGGCATCTGTGTCAGGGGGACCAAAGTCTATTTGGCCATGGGTGCCCAGGAGATCAACACCACTGACTGAATCTGAAAAACTGTACAGAAACAAAAGAGTGTTCGGTACCAATAGCTCCTACCTTGTGCTGTCCACATCCAATATCAGGGACCCCTTGAAAAAACCAAGTAGCACTTTCTCTGACTTAATGCACTTGCTTCCTCAGCACTATACCAGAAAGTGCAGAAAGGATTGTTGAGGGAAGCTCTGGTGGTAGAATGGTATCATTTGGTATCATAATCTCCAGAGAGAAGCAAGGAACTGGGAAGGGAGAGCAAGTCAAACTCCTAAAAGAACAGGGCATGGAGACATGGATGATTGGGAATACAGAACCAACCATAATGGATGTAAAGGAGAAGCAGGCAATGTGTTTCTTTCATGTGGGGTAAGCCTCAATAAGGGACACTCCAAAATTACATAAATTTGCACAAAGCTTATGCAAATCATCATTGACTCCATTATCTGCTGTCTGTATGACCCCAAACCACACATTAAGATCTCAGGGCACTGAGGTTTGGCCTCCCAACTTGTGGCCCTCTTCCCCAACCCCCTCCCATTTATGTATGGACTGGACTGCTGGCCATGGGGAAAGAAAATGACTCCCACTCCCCCCCCATTCCTGACCAACAGCCCTCAATGATGGGATGTCTGAAAGCAATGATCATCATGGGGTGGTAGGAACAACAGCTCCACACCAGCAGTTGGTTCAACATAAAGAAAAGAAATTATACCAGCTGTTTAAATGGGCCTTTACTGGAATACATCCTGTAGCAGTCTTTTAGTGAAGGTTGCCTCAGGAAAGGCACGTATGTCCACCTTGTAATGACTTGTAAACATCCTTATGCAGGACCAGGTGACCACCTGCAAATCTCTTCAAAGTGCCCTCAACTTCCATGCCCACAAAGTCATGCATTTTCTCAGCGAACACATGAAGAGCAATCTATGTGACTTTGCTCCTGATGCTCCGTATGCATCTGTGATGCAGGTGCAGATCCATCTTGTCAATGGATGCCCTCTTTTCCCTGTGCGTGATGCCCAATAGAGGACTAAGAGGATGGAGAACTGCCTCTTGGCCACTAGAGATATCTTGAATATATGATGGACTTCTAACCTGACCCACACTTGTTTCCTGTCGTGTATTAACTTGGAGACTAAAGACGGCAACACTCCCTTCTGGGGCATATAGAAATGGATCCAGCTGCAATTGAGGTTTCCCCCATTGCTGTCTGTGTGCCTCAGGAGGAGATGGGGATTTGTTGACTTCTCTAGCAAGAAGATTGCTCACATCTGGACCCTCCTCCCTTACAGGTACATCTCTTTGCGTTGGTTCCAGGGGATGCCAGCCTGAAAGGCGACATCCAAAGGATGTCGGCCTTTGCTGGAGCTGTTTGTGGAGGCCGTTTTTGATCAGGAGTTTTTGCCAGACAACATAAATTTGCAACAGTGGTGACCCCTAAACAAGAAGGACTATCAGAAAAGAGCTCCATGTTTTGGGGTTTCTATTGAGACTGTGATTCAGTGTGGATTGTTTTCTTGAGAGATTGCTCCTGGAACTACTGGAGATTGGAAGACCATATCACTTGCACCCTGCTCACTGAACATTCAAGAGCTGGAAAGGCAGCGGCAGAGTATGTAGGGAGAGTTGGGTTGGTTTCTGCAACATAGGTGTTGTGGCTGATGTCCCCTCCTGCAATTTTGACACCTGTCTTGTTTTAAGATTGTGCTGTCAAATTTTTATTATTCTGGAGTACTTAATTACTGCAGTAGGTAACTCAGGCCGCTTTTAGACGTGCACTTACATCAGGCGCGGGAGCGGCGAAACAGCCGTGGCACTGTTTTAGACGAACCGAAAGCGGAAGTTGTGCGTGTGATCCGGGGCCGCGCATTCTTTTCCGGCCGCGTATGTCACCCCAGAGAAAGCAGTCCGGTTCGATCGCGGTCAGCAAAGAATGCGCGGCCCCGGATCACGCGCACAACTTTCGCTTCTGGTTCGTCTAGAACAGCGCCGCGGCTGTTTCGCCGCTCCCGTGCCTGATCCCCGCTGCACGTCTGAAAACGGCCTAAGACATTTGCTTAAGATTTCCAGTCTCTGTCCAGTTCATGGAGTTGCGTTCCAAAACTATCTTGTCCCCTTTGGTTACTCAGGAGAATAGAAAGAGCATGATAGATCGACTCCAGATGTTTCCCCAGGAGCATCTTTCTAGGCAGATGAAATTAACATCCCGCCCCCACTTTAAACCTATCATTGAGGATCAAGTTTATTGTTTAATTTATTTATTTACATAATTTATACCCCAACCCTCCCGCAAAGCAGCTCAGGGCAGCTAACAATTCATAAAAATAAAATAGAAAAATACAATAATATAAATACAATAAATATGAAATAAAAATAAAACATAATAAAACCCAGGGATGTCAAAAGAAAAATAAGAAAACATACAGAAACCCACCCACCCCTAACCCACAACCCCTCACCCATCTCCCTCACCAAAGGCCTGGTGGAACGATGTTGATCAAGACCCTTTGAGTCTTATCAATCCACCGACATTCAGGTCTCTGCCCCTTTCCAGCGGAGCCACTGGTGTTTTAGACTCTCTCGCTCCTCCGTTTTTGCCACCCTGTAATATTACTGATATCCCAGTTTGTCTTAGTAGACTAGAATGACAAGTTGGGTTGCTTGCTGGAGATATTAGTTCCTACAAACTAAGCATAGAGAGGTTTTTGATTCCAAACTCAGAGATGTAAATAAGAGCTTGAGAGGATTAGGTGTCCTTATATTTTCTATGAAAGTTTTGGTTGGGTGGGTTAAGGCTCAAGTTTTCAAAATGTTCAGGAATTTCTACAAATTTAGTATCTCCCCATTCTCTTGCTCTCTCTCATTCCACCCAAACTTTTAAGTTCTCAAATCTGAAAAGATACACAGACAGAAGCAGAGATTCCCCAATCGACCGAAGAATGCTAGTCTCTCTCATGCAGATCCTAATAGCCAATTACATCTTCCTATTCTATTTCCCAATACCCAGACTTCTTTAAGTTAGGGTCTTGGATGCGAACTTAGACCATGGAAGTCCACAGACGACTCAAGCCTTAAATGTTAAAAATCCTGTGGATGGTGGCTACAGGAAGGAGGGTAGTTAGCTTCCCCCCTGATATAAAATCAGGCCTGAGGAGACTCAGACTAGATGGGCTCCAGAGTTAGTGTTAAATATGAGTAATATCAAGAAACACACTACTCCCAAATTCATCAACCATGACTATGTCCTTTGCTAGAGATCTTATTGAGCAGTGTATGGATCTCTCTTTACCTTCTACAGCTATACAGTAATTGCGCCCCTTATGTGATAAGAGGCATTTTGCCCGTTGAGAACTAGAATTTATGCACTTGGGAATTGTGTCCACAATGAAGAGCACGTAGGAATTTGAAATCCTCTGGCATGTTTTTAGAACAGGTTGAAAACTCTCTGGCTAAGGCTATTTTGTTTGCAAGAGTTTATCTTGTTCCAGTGATTCAGCTTTTTCCCACCACTCGGCCGGGGATCATCCCCAAAATCGGACATCCCCTATTATCACTTCTGGGGAGGAAGATGTCCCTAATGGCTGGCAGACCTATGATGAGACTGGTTCTTCAGACAGTAAGGACTTCCAGCCCTTTGGTGTTTTAATTCTCACATAACTATGCCTTCTAGTATCAGACACAGACAGATCAACTATTTAAGACAGACAGGAGGGTGGTATAAGGTTGGTAGACAGGAAGGATATTATGACAGGCAGGGAACGTAGCTTCTTTTCTTTGTCTTCTTTTTTGGACTATTGATGGATTTAAGGCTAGATCTGCTGAGGAAGAATTGATGAACTTTGTATCCTTTTGTGAGGTTCTCTGTTTTCAAGAGATGTGACTTCTGACAACAGAGACTACCATGTTAGATATGATTGGCTATAAGGCTTTTGCCTTACCTGCAGTAAAGGTTAAGAGAAAGGGCCATCCAGCAGGAGGATTAGCCACTCTGATTTCCCCTCTCCTCCCCAGTTGCCCCACACTGGTCCCTGTCAGACTCAGGAATATTCTTGTGGTTTTGTGGGCCACTCCTTGGTCAGTTTCCCATTTAATTGTTAATATTTATGTTCCTCTAGAGTCTTCCCCGTTTTATTCTAGTAATGCCTGGTTCCAATTAAAACAGCAATTGGAGCTTTTGGAGACTTTCTATCCAGAAGTCACTGTGGGACTGACAGGTGATTTTAACGCTAGAACTGGCAGCCAAATACCTGAAGACGTTGATGAGAATCTATTGAGTATTATAGATATACCACCTAGAGTTTCAAAAATCCAGGTTGTCACCAGTGCTGGGACCTTGTTGTTAGAGGTCCTAAGTAAATTTAACATGATCATTTGCAATGGGAGAGTTGATCCAGATGAATTTGGAGAGTACACCTGTCATTCCCAGTTGGGTGCAAGTGTTGTAGTTTATTTTATTGTGTCAGTTTTTAATTTTGAGTTATTTTGTGGCCCTGAAATTCTTGTTCGACCGGAGAGTACTCATTACCCGTTAGCTGCTGAATTTGTAAATTGCCCTTGTATTAATCACGGGACAAATAGACAGATTGAAATAGCGATGAAGAAGCGGGGTAGACAGTGGATGAAGCAGACAAGTGTTTTAGCATTCAAAATTTTTGATTTTCTGCTAAATATAGAAATGTTACAACTACGAGAAACACTTCTGTCAGCTAAAGTTTACAATATGACCCATGAGATCTTTAGGAGAATGACACAAAATCTTGGAGATCTGAACAGCAAATCAATTTCTGGGGTTCCCTCCTCAGCACAGAGGGACTGGTATGATAAAGAGTGTTGCAAGGCTAAGCGAGATCTGCTATACTGTAGGTCACTTTCAGACCTCTCCCCCCATGCATATTTTGGATGCAGGAGGAAATGCGCAGCCAGAATATGCACAGGGTACCGCCACTGAAATTCGTTACCCCCACACCCACGCGACTTTGCCGGCAGACACACACACAGGAATGCAGAGCAGGAAATCCAGCTCTGCATCCCTGCGCATGTCTGCCAGCAAAGCCGCGCGCAGGTGGGGTGGGGGCTTTCAGACCGGCCAATCCCCATGCATATCCTGACTGCGCATTCCCTCCTGCAGCCAGAATATGGGGGGGGGGGGGGGGGGAGGTCTGAAAGCAGCCTTAGGAAGTGGTGGTTCCTTCAAAGGATCCTTTCAAACTGGAGTACTTATGTTATTGCTAGAAAAGCCTATAAGACTTTATTAAAAACCAAAACAAAGGCCAAGTTGACTCAAATTTGGGTGGAGCTGAAAGCGGCCTCCAATCTTAAAGATTCTACTAGATTCTGGGGGATTCTTAATATTGCTCTGCATAAGAGTCATATATTACCCTCTATTTCTGAGAATTATGGATTTCTCACTTTCAGGAAGTCTTTGGAGGGTCAAGGACTTTACAGACCATGGGTATTTTCAGACGTTAAGAGATCACAGTCAACCACAGTGAACCACACTCAATCCCACGGCGGGGCCAAAGCACCCTGAATGTCTGTTTCGGGGGCGCCAGATGTTCACCACAGTCAATCCCCACCAGGGGTAAAAAATAACCACACTTCCGGAGCTCCGGCCCAGACCATCTCCGAAAGCATGGTCAATGCGATTCCCAATGGGAAACAAAAAAAAGGTAACGTCTGAACGGCAACCACCGGCCGGAATCAAGCAAAATGATTCCCGGCCGGGGACAAAGCAAGCAGCATCGCTATCAGACAACCAGCAACAACACAGGCTGGGGAGGGAGATTTAAAGGGCACCCGGCAGCAGGGGAACGTGGCAGGATGAAGCGAGAAGGACAGGAGAGGAGAGCGGTGAGAGAGAGAGCAAGGGAGGAGGAGGAGGCAATGGAGGTGCGGGCAGAAGAAGTGGTCGTGCTGCACCTGGAGGTGGTGGAGGGACAGCAGCAGCTGCTGCAGCAGCCGGGATGGGCCGACCTGGCGCCCGCTGCCAGTCCGGGGGACGAGGCACCCCAGAAACGGGTAAGGGGCCGAAGGGGGGGAAGCGGCACGGGGGCCCCAAGGCGGGCGGGCGGGCAGGGGGAGAAAGGGGGAGGGACCTGGGGCTGCAGCAACGCGGTAACCAACCACCACCCCTTACGATCCGCAGACACGGAAACGGGCCCGGGAGCCCGAGCCCCCAGAGGAGAGGACCGGAGGGCCGAAGGAGCAGGAGAACCATGACCCGGAGGGTGCCCGCAGAAGACTGTACCATCGAGGGGGGCAATGTGGGCACAGGGAAACCCAGGACTTCATCCGGATCTGGGGGACCCTGGAGCACCAGCTGGAGCTGACGATCAACCAACGGAACGAGCACATCTTCAGGGAGATCGTGCGGGAAATGGAGGCGGCAGGGCATCGCAGGACAGTGGCCCAGTGCAGGTCGAACACCAAGGAACTCAAGAGAGGGTACAAGGGCATCAAGGACAACAACCGGCGGTCCGGGCATGGAGCCCGGACTGCCCCCTACTATGATGCCCTGGACCGCATCCTTTACATGAAGGGATCCATAGTCGCCCCACACCTCATGGGGAGCGACGTGGTCGAGGGCAGGAAATGGGCCAAGGTACCCCCTCCCCTTGCCGCCAACAGAAAAGACCTCGGCTCCAGGAGCCCCGCCCACCAAGGCAAACGCCCCAGGACCTCGGGGACAAGCAGGCCCCCTTCGCACGCCAGCCACGGTCCCTAGCGGGAGGATCCGAGGGTGGCACCCTAGTCACCATCAGCCAGTGAACACAGGGGGACCACAGTCACACCAAGGGGCTGGCCTCAGAGGGCTCAGAGACCGACATAGCGGGTACGCAGGCGGATAGGATGGGACCCGGACCGGGGGGGCGGCCTGAGGGGGGGGGAAGGGGGCACCTGGGCCACAGGGCCACCCTCAGCAACTCCCCGAACACCACGGGCCCCGATGACGGGGCCCGGGGCTGCCGAGGGACACGGACCACCGCACCCCACCCACCCCTCCCCATATCCGCACACAGCACGGCACACCCCGGTGCCCGCAACAGCCTGGCGAGGGGAACGGAGGCGAGCAGCCCCAGGAGCAACCAGAGGTCCCAGGTGAGGCAACACGACAAGGGGGGGGAGACCAGGGGAGCCCGGGCAGGGAAACCGGACCCTGGGGTGGGGCCGGCCACAGGGGGCAGCCAGGAGGGGCCCACCACCCCCTGGGGGGGCCAGGGCCCCCCACCCACAGCATGGAAGGCAGGATGGGCGTTTGGGGTGGCTAACCATCCCTTACCATGCACCCCAAAAGGGCAACCCGTCGGGGAGCAGCAAGGCGAACCTGTGCCCCCGGCTCAACGGATGCGAGAGCACGGGGCATGGGTACGGCGCCGCAGGGAGGAGAAGGCGGAGGACATTGTCTGCTCCACCACGGAGCAGGATGAGAGGATGATAGAGGCCACTGACTGCATGGAGGCGGCCACCGAAAAGGCCGTGCAGCAGGCAGAGGCCAGGGACCAGAGGCTGCAGGCGGAGGTGCACCTCAAAAGGAGGCGGGAGCACCGGGAGCACAGCAGGCAGGTGGAGGCATTCGGGTGGCTGGAACAGGCCATAGACCGGATGGTCAGGGAGCACTCCGCTAAGATGGACCGGTCCCATGACATAGGCACCTCACTGCTCCTACATGTGGGTACTATGAGCAGGGCCCCGAGCCAAACGCGGGTCTGCGATTCGCAGATTTCCTG
>QEPC01007842.1:686453-719300 GCA_003113815.1 Sphenodon punctatus | reverse complement strand
GCTCTCTGGGGCCGTGCTTCCGCCTACCGGTTCCTGTAGGCCTCAGGAGGGAGCTGCCGGCCAGAGGAACCCCTCCGGCCCTGGACCCGCCCGCCCTCCCACCACAGTCCGACCTGCAGGACACCGAGGCCTCCCAAGACACAGTTGGGGACATGGACAGTGGGGGGGAGCACCCAGAGTTCCATGGTGACCACAGGGTGGCCAAGGGGGAGGCCCCGGAGATGTGGGGGGGAAGGGGGAGAGCGGTCTAAAGGGGGGGGAGCATGGCACAGGGAGGTGGGTGGTGGTGGGGACACATGTACCTGTGTGCAGAAAAAAACATATGGGCACAACAATTGCCTCCTTTGGTCATTTCATGGGCCTGGGCCTGTGGGTGGGCGGGTGGCTGTACAGGGACGCGCCCAGGGCACTGGCGGGGCCCCAGGGAGATGGAGACGCGGGTGTGCGCCTCACGCCTCGGCCTCCCGGCGGATCCGCCTCGCTAGGGCAGCACGGATGCGCTTTGCATATCTGTACTCCTGTGGGTTCTCTGCATTCACATAGAGAGGCACGAGGCCAGGACGGCGCCGGGGCACGGGGTAGTCGAGGGCAGCCCCCTCGGTCCCACACACGCTGTGCAGCTGTCACCGGGGAGGGGGAATAGAAGGACCCACTCGTGCTCCCTCCACTCACACAGTACCCTAACGGGGCCTCTCTCGGTCACGCAGGAAGCGAGGACTGACTATGCCCGTCAGGATAGAGTGGTGGCCATAACCTCTAATCAAAAAGAACAGGCCTCTATCATCATAGGGCGCCCTGATCTCAGAGAGGCCACCAGGTACCCCACACACCCTAATACATGCACTCAGGGACAAGGGAGACGGGGGTACGGTGCGGTGGAGGCAGTGAAGGAGGGGGAACACCATGGCTTGCGGGGGAGAGGACAGGCTACACACACTCAATGTGGTTCCAGGGGAAGGTATAGGAAGGGGTCCCGGCTGGGGGAGGACTCGCGCACACCCACTCACTCACCTTGCACTCTCTCACGCACTCACGGCTCACTCAAAGGAATTGTAGGGAGGAAGGTCCACACACACGCTCAGGATCAAGGGTTGAAGTCTCAGTCACAATAGATGCAGGGAAACAAACGCAAGGAGGCAGGTTTCTCTGTAATCACCAGCGCCGATCCAACTGCGGCGTTGATCTTATGCACCAAGCCCCGCCCCCGTACGTGCCCTCAGTCGCTCTGAACAGCGTGGCAATGTCGGGGGCGTGGCCCTAAGCCGTCCTTGCGTTTTGCCATGCGGGTTGCGGGGGGCGTGGTACCCGGCACCGCCGCTTCTGTTGTTCTTGCTGTCAAGGTTGGCGGCACCGGGGTTCCCTGTGTAATCTTCTGTTGCCTTCTCTTAGCCTACCACCCGCCTTGCACCCAACGGCGGCGGATGCTGACAATACCCCCCCGTCGAGGCCGCCGGCACCCCGGGCCAGGCTTCAGAGGATGAAATGCCCGGATCAGGCGCGGGGCCGAGATGTGGCCGGCGGGTTCCCACGAATGGTCAGCGGGACTAAATCCTGCCCAGTCAACGAGGTAGTGGAGATGGCCCAGGAGTAGCTTGGAGTCTAAAATGGCTCGTACTTCGTACTCAGGGCCAGCGGCCGATTGTAGGATGGGGTCCGGGGGGATTGCTGGGGCCACACCCTGGCGTGGTACTGCCCGTTTGAGGAGGGAAACGTGGAAGGTAGGGTGGATGCAGGATCGGGGGGGCAGTTGTACCGTATAGGCAACGTCGTTCACTTGTCGGAGAATGGGGTAGGGCCCAATGAACCGTTGATCCAACTTTGGGGAGGGACGTGTGGAGGGGTACCGGCGTCGGTCGATCCAGACCAAGTCGCCTGGTTTAAAGGCAATTCCTGGTCTTCTATGCCGGATCAGCTTGACTCTTGTATTTTTGCCGGGCTTGAAGTAATACTTGGTGTGCTATTTTCTGGGCGTGGCGGATTTGTTGCACGAGTGCCCCTGCGGCCGGGACGGTGGAAGCAAGAGATTCGATGCCCCCACTTTGGGGGTGAAATCCATACGTAACAAAAAATGGGGAAGTCCCTAAGGAGGCATTTGGCGCGTTGTTGTACACAAATTCCGCGAAGGGGAGCCATGTGTGCCAGACGACCTGGAGGAAGTTGATGTAACATCTAAGGTATTGCTCCATATTTTGATTGACCCTCTCCACCTGTCCATTCGCTTGGGGGTGGTACGCGGTGGTGGGCTTAAGGGTTATGTGAAGTGCGTGGAAGAGTGCTTTCCAAAAGCGCAACGTGAACTGCGTTCCTCTGTCACTTATAATTTCTTGGGGGCACCCATGGAGCTTCAGCACCTGCCGAATGAAGAGGAGCGCCGTCCGTTTTGCCGAAGGCAATCCCTTGCACGCAATAAAGTGGGCGAGCTTGGTAAAGTGGTGCACCACTGCCAGTATGGTGGTATACTGCCAGGAGGGGGGTAATTCCACTACAAAATCGAGACCTACGCGTTGCGACGGTCCTGCGGGTGTGCGGGTCAACTGAAGGAGCCCCACTGGTGCTTGGTGGGTTACCTTGGTGCGGGCGCAGGTGGTGCAACTGGTCACGTAGTGGGTCACATCCTGTCGCAAGTTGGGCCACCAAAAGGAGCGGCGGATCAGTTGTATTGTTCTGTTAATCCCAGGGTGGCCAGCTGTGGGGGCATCATGGTGCGCCCATAACACATTGTTTTGTCGAGATGGCAGGACCACCACTAGGGAGGTTTGGTTTCGGGGTTCCAAAGGCTTGACATCTCGGGGGACTGTGGTGTCGGGGAATTCTTCCATGGCCGCTGCGCGCATCTCTCATAGAGTAGTATAAGTACTGGCAAAGGTGCGGGGTTGTAGAATTGTTGCAGGGTCGGTGGCTACTTCCGGGTGCCATTCGTGGTAGCGGGATAAGGCATCTGCGAGCACATGCAGCCTCCCTGGATGGTAACGGATATGAAAGTCAAATCGCGCGAAGAACAGTGCCCAACGGGCATGACGCGCATTTGAGATGTGCGCCTGCTGAAGGAAGGTTAGATTCCGGTGGTCCGTTATTACCGTGATTGTATGTCTGGCACCTTCAAGGTAATGGCGCCAGACTTCGAAGGCGACCTTTATGGCGAGAAGTTCTCAGTCTAAGATATTGTAGTTGCGCTCTGCTGGAGTCAGCTGGCGGGAGTAGTAGGCGCACGGGAGTAGCGGTTCTGATGGGTCATGTTCCTGCAACAGCACTGCCCCTATGGCTGTGCCCGAGGCATCCGCTTCTACATGGAATGGCTTGGTCATGTCCGGATGGCGTAACAAGGGTGCCGTCGTGAATGCCGTTTTAAGATAAGCAAAACTATAGCTCTGCGTAGGGCCCCAGTCATAAGGTTGGTTCTTTTTCAGAAGCGTGGTTAGAGGGGCAGTGATGTCCGCATAGTTAGGAATGTACTGTCGGTAGTAATTAGTACTACCGAGGAAACGTTGCAAGGGTTTTACTGCCTTGGGAGCGGGCCATTTCCGGATAGCGTCAACCTTTTGCGGGTCCATTTGGATTCCCTCAGGGCTTATAATAAAGCCCAAAAAGCTAAGGAAACGAAGGTGGAAGGAGCACTTCTCTCTTTTGCAGTATAGTTTGTTCCTGCGGAGGCGTTCGAGTACTTCCCGCACATGACGGACATGGTCTTCTAAATTGGCGGAGTAGATTAAGATATCATCGAGATACGCGATAACATAGACATTGAGAATATCACGGAACACGTCGTTAATAAGGTGTTGGAAGGCCGCCGGAGCGTTGGCGAGGCCGAACGGCATCACGAGATACTCAAACAGCCCATAACGCGTGCGAAATGCCGTCTTCCACTCATCCCATGCACGTATGCGGAGCAGGTTGTAAGCCCCTCGAAGGTCCAATTTCATGAATACCCGCGCACCTTGCAGGCGGTCCAATAGTTCGGGGATGAGGGGGAGTGGGTAGCGATTTTTAATCGTAATGCTGTTTAGGCCTCCGTAGTCCACGCTGGGTCGGAGACCCCCATCCTTCTTTGGTACAAAAAATATGGGGGCCCCCGCCGGTGACGTAGAGGGCCTGATGAAGCCCTGTCGGAGATTTTCTTCCAGGTACTGTCGGAGGACTTGTAGTTCTGGCTCCGCTAAGGCATAGATTCGCCCAAATGGGGGTTCCTTCCCAGGCACAAGGTCGATAGGGCAATCATATGAGCGATGTGGAGGTAGCTCCGTAGCCCGGCTCTTGCAGAAGGTATCCCGATAGTCCCAATAGGGTTCAGGTATGCCTAACTCCTCGGGGTGGAGTGGCACCTCGTAGGCAGCTCCAATGACTTGTAAGGGTCGAGGGAGTTGGCACTTCTGCTGACAATGGGGAGACCAGAATTGCACCCGCTTGGGAGCCCATTCGATTGAGGGGTTGTGCAAGCACAACCAGGGGCTTCCCAAGACTACTTGAAACAGGGGGGTACAGACTAAGTCAAAGGAAATGTATTCTCGGTGGGCTCCTATCGTGCATTCCAGGGGTGGGGTGCATGCGATAATGGGTCCAGATACCAGGGGAGACCCATCAATGGTATGGATCGGTTCAGGTCTTTTTTTTTCTTCTGCGCGAGGAGTTGCCAAGTTCTAGCTAGGTCACTATTAAGGAAGTTCCCAGATGCTCCGGAGTCGATGAGGGCCCAACAAATGACAGATCGAGTAGGGTTGAGGGTTAGAGTCACTGGGATCAGTAGGTGGGAGCTTGAAAGGTTTCTCAGGAGGGGTTTTGGAATGGTGGTTACGACCGAGACGGCCCCTGCCCGCCTCGGCTGTTTCCCGCTGATTGGCGGCTTGGGGGCAACTCCGGGCACTCCCCGATAAAGTGAGACGGGTCCCCACAATAAAAGCACGAACGAGAACTGCGACGTCGCTCGCGTTCTTCTTTAGATAGGGGCCCACGTGAGGCCCCTACTTGCATGGACTCTGGCTCGGGTACTCTTGGGGGGTCGGGAGGAAGGACGGGCCTTACTTGAAACGGGCACATTTCTTGACGACGTTCTCGCTTTCGCTCCGCCAGCCGGTCTTCGATCTGCAACACCAGGGTCGCCAGGGCTTCGCATGTGGCCGGGAGTTCTACAAAGGCCAGCTGATCCTTGATCTCCTCGCATAACCCCTTCCGAAACATTACTAGAAGCACATCGTTGGGCCACTGGAGTTCCAATGCCAGCTGCTGGAATTGAGTAGTGTACTCCAGTGCAGGACTTCGCCCTTGTTGAAGGTTCATAATCGTCGTCTGGGCATCCCGGACTCGGTGGGGGTTGTCGAATAGAAAGGTAAACTCCTTAAGGAAGTTGGCGTAATTGGCTAGCAAGGGGCTATCACTCCGTAACAACGTGGTCGCCCATTCCAGGGCGGTGCCTCCTAGATTGCCAATAATGAATGCCACCTTTAAGGCATCAGTGTGGTAGGTATGGGGTTGTAGGGTGAAGGTAAGGCGACATAGAGCAAGGAAGGCTTGGAAACCCTGCCGATCCCCTACAAATTTTTCGAGCTTGGGTCCCTTGGGTTCCCGTGCCCCCATGGGGGGTCCCAGCCCCCCGGGAGGGGCAGGGGCAGCCGGGTCGGCGACCCCTGGGAAGGGGGCCGGGTCTGGTGCCGACGCTGCAGCTCCTTGGAGCTGATTCACCGTGGTAGTCAGATTGCCTTGTTGGTCTCGGAGATCCTTCATCTCCATTGCTAGGGATTGGATGGCCTGGCCCAACCGGTGTACTTCGTTGGCTAGATCCATAGCCCCAAAGGTTGCCCGCGTCGGGCTGTGGGGCTGGTGATTTGTCACCAAGGAGGGGGAATAGAAGGACCCACTCGTGCTCCCTCCACTCGCACGGTACTCTAACGGGGCCTCTCTCGGTCACGCAGGAAGCGAGGACTGACTATGCCCATCAGGATAGAGTGGTGGCTTATAACCTCTAATAAAAGAGAACAGGCCTCTATCATCATAGGGCGCCCTGATCTCAGAGAGGCCACCAGGTACCCCACACACCCTAATACATGCACTCAGGGACAAGGGAGACGGGGGTACGATGCGGTGGAGGCAGTGAAGGAGGGGGAACACCGTGGCTTGCGGGGGAGAGGACAGGCTACACACACTCAATGTGGTTCCAGGGGAAGGTATAGGAAGGGGTCCCGGCTGGGGGGGGGGGCTCGCGCACACCCACTCACTCACCTTGCACTCTCTCACGCACTCACGGCTCACTCAAAGGAATTGTAGGGAGGAAGGTCCACACACCCGCTCAGGATCAAGGGTTGAAGTCTCAGTCACAATAGATGCAGGGAAACAAACGCAAGGGGGCCGGTTTCTCTGTAATCACCAGCGCCGCTCCAACTGCAGCGCTGGGTCTTATGCATCAAGCCCCGCCCCCGTACGTGCCCTCAGTAGCTCTGAACGGCGTGGCAACGTAGGGGGCGTGGCCCTAAGCCGTCCATGCGTTTCACCGTGCTCCGGGGTTGCGGGGGGCGTGGTACCCGGTGCCGCCGCTTCTGTTGTTCTTGCTGTCAAGGTTGGCGGCACCGGGGTTCCCTGTGTAATCTTCTGTTGCCTTCTCTTAGCCTGCCGCCCGCCTTGCACCCAATGGTGGCGGATGCTGACAGCAGCACACAGCAGGCTCCGATCAGAAGGGAGGAGGTCTCCACTGTGTAGTCAAGCCGGCCCACGAGACTCCTCCAGCACTGCTTGAGGGCCTCCAAGGCCCTCTTGACCACGGTCCTGCTTCCACACAGGCGAGTATTGTAGAGCGCCTCCACTGGGTTCTTGGCGACCAGATATGCCTTCATCAGCCAGCGGGTAAGTGGGTAGGCTGGGTCTCCCAGGATGCAGGGGGGCATCACCACCCCCTCGATCTGAATCATCCCCATGTCCGAAAAGTCTCCGCAGTACATCCAGGCATAGAAGGGGGAGATGGTCATGATACGGGCATCGTGACTACGACCAGAGTGGCCCGTGAAAATGTCTATGAACCGACCCCGGTGGTCCACGACCACCTGCAGCTGCAGGGAGTGGTACCCGTGTCTGTTGACATATTCCGAGGCCTCCCCAACAGATGGGCGCAGGATCTCTATGTGGGTGCCGTCCACGGCGCCCATGCAGTTGGGGAACCCCCCAGCCGCAAAGCCAGCCATCACGGCCTCCTGGTCCACCAGCTGGATCACTTGGTCCAGGAGCATGCCCTCCACTGCCTTGCGGCATCCCTCAGGATCCCAGCAATGGTGCTCACCCCAACGCTGAAGTTCTGCGAGACGGAGCGGCAGGAGTCGGGTGTTGCGAGGGTCCAGACCCCGATGGCCACCTGCTGGATCATGGGCATAGGGGCCCGCATGGGGGGGGCTGCTGCTCCAACCAGGGCATTAGCAGCTCCACGAACCGCAGGACGCGCATGTCCATCCGAAAGTGCGATCTCCAGGTGGCCTCGTCCCATTGGGCAAGGGTCCTGGCCCACCACCCCTGTGCCCGCTCTGTGACCCATACCCGCCGGTCTATGGGCATTGCGAGCAGGGCTGCTCACTCCATGGTCTCCCTCCGCCACTGGAGCCAGTTGGCCGCCTCGCGGAGCGCCGCAGCCCGGCCACAGGCACGTAGAAGGCCCAGTCGGGCTGCCTGGACACCTGCTGGGCCCTGAGGCGGGCCAGGGAACGCCTGTGCCCGTGGTGGGCTCTCTGGGCCCTTTCAGCATTCCTGGCCATGCACACATGCAGCCGGGCGGCCAGGTGCACCTCTGCAGTCTGGATGCGCAGAAGGTCTGTGTAGGAGTGGTACCACTCCACACACACGGCTAGGTGCATCCCACAGGCGCCCAACCGGCCCATCTCCATGGTGATGGGTGACCAGGCTGGGTTGGGGCCGCACCTGTTGAAGGTTGGGATCGGTGTAGCCCCGCCCCCTGGTCATGCCCAGCCAACCAGCCTCGTGGGCCCGGGTCGCCCCCCAGACCAGCAGGTCTGCCTTCTGCAGGGCCAGCGGGCCGGGGAGGCCGCGGGTGGCCCACTGTCCGCACATGCCTTCCCGACAGGGGGCATTGCACTGGGTCCTGCCCTCGGGGGGGGCGTGTGCGGGCATCAGCTGCATTCCTGCTGTCATCACCTCTCTGTATCAGCTGCCTACTGTCCTGGGCACCCTGGTTAGTGTGTAGGCTGCCCTGTCTGTTTGCTCTGTTCCAGCAGCTGGGCTGGATCCGCACCCCACGCCTCGCTCTGTATCTGTACAATGTTGCGGCCTGTGCCCTTATCGCTTGGCCTTGGAGCTCCCCAGCGTCCTCTCCCGTCCCTCCAGGGATTGTGGGGGCCCCCTTTCATTGTGTTTAGTTTCAGGCGCTTGGTGGACCATGGCTGGTCGTGCTTCCCCCGGACTCGCGGGCCCCAGTACTCCGGGCGTCCCGTGTAGCTGGACCTTCTGCTAGACCATGGCCCTGTGTGACCTTTGGCATTCTCCGGCCATGCAATTGCTCCTGAGCTGCCCGGACAGCCTCATAGGTGCCTACGAGAGTATGAGCTCTGGGCTTCGGTAGTATGGCCATGTGGCGAGCGCCTGCAATTGCCGGCTGCATGCGGAGGTGCTGGGCCTGTGTCCCTTTCCCGATGGGCGCATCCCAGAGATGAGGTGCTCGCATGTGGGGTGGTCGGCTGCGGAGACCGTGTCTGCCCTCTCTGTGTGCAACCTGTCTGGCTACACAGCCTGCCTGTCGGAGGGGGGCCCTGCCCTGGCTGTGTCCTTCTTTGGCTGTGTTCATGGGGCCCGAGGTTACCAGCGGTCCCGTGGGGTGATCTATCACCGCCTGTTGGAGCTGGGTCACCTTCTGTGGCCCCCACCTGCAGACTATGGCCTGTTGGAGTCCTCTGAAGCGGAGGTGGTGGCGCCGGCCGGTGTGTGGGCTTGATCCAATGTGCAGGTGGGGCTCTCCACCCAGGATCCCTGCGAGGCGTACTACCTGGTCGCCCACCACATATCTGCACTGGGGTACTGTCGGGGCATGCTCCAGTGGCCCCATTTCGTGCACCTGGTGGGCCACCCGGCCCCGGGCCCCTTCGTGGCCCCCTGCAGCTGGCTGTGAGGCTCCCCTGTGCCTTCCTGGCCCTAGATACTGGCCCTGGTGCTGTGAGTCGCTGCCCCTTCCCTCCCTGATGTTCCTGGCTCGCTGCCGTGCTGACTGTGTCTTGGGGTTCCGCTGCCCCTGCCTGTGGCTCTGGGCCCCGTCCGTGAGCCTCCCCTGTCCGCCTCTGCAACAGGTGTTCTCCTCCGTGACTGCCTTCTCCTGCGGCTGTGTCCTGAACTATGTACCGGCACCCGGCGGCCCGGGTGTCGTTGTCCTTCCTGCTCTGACCTCGCTCCCTCATGTGCCCCCCCGGGTGCCTGTGTGATTCCAGGGCCCACGGACTGGGGCTCCGGGCGCCCTCCCGGTGTGTGTGTGTGTTGCTGGACCGGCTGCCCTGCTCCTCATCTCCGTTATGTCTCCATCCCATCTATCGCACCCTGGCCAGCACATGGGATCCCTGTAGGTCTCCTGGACCGTTTCCAGTCTGCTGCCCGGTCCGTGGGGCCTCCCCCTGTGACTGTGCTGTACCCCTGGGGTTCCCCCCATTCCAGGACTGCCTGTGTTTCTGTGGGGGTGCCCATGCGGGCTGGGCTGTTGTGGGGGTTCTGTTTGCCATTCCCCTTGTCCTGCCCCGGCTCCCCCCCGCTCCCTGCCCCCGCTCCACCTTCCTCCCCCCTGTGCCCGATGTGCCGTGTGTGTTGTCTGTCCCGCTGTGTGCCCCCTTCCCTTCCTTTCCCGTGCGGGTGTGTGCGCACCCGGGCGTGTGCTTGTGCTGTGTGTTCCGCTGTGAGCTTGTTTTCCCTGTGCCTGTTGTGTGCGCTGCCCCGGCGGCTCTCCTCCCTCTTCCCCCTCCCTTCCCGTTTCCCTTGTGTGGGCATGCGCTTTTGGCGTCATTTGCTCTCAGCCGACCATGTCTGTGCCCCGCCCTTCCCCGGTGCCTTCTGGGTGTTTTGACCATGGCCAGGAATCGGCGTCACGTCTGTTACGCTGCCCCAGCCCATGATCTGCCAGGCCGATTCCCTGCCGTGGTCTCGATCCCGTCACGTTTTTTCGGTGCCTTCTTTGACCACAGGGGGTGGTTGGGCGGCTCGCCACTGCTGGGAATCCACTGTGGTGACTCGGGACCATAATGTCTGAAATCACCCCATGTCTAGAACCCCAGATTTGCCCTGTGATGAGGAGGAGACTTTTGAAGTAGCTCTTCCTCCTGTCAGTGAAGAGAAGCTTTACTCAATCTTTACTCAAGCTTTATTCAATCTCTTAAACTGAGGAGGGCATAAGGTATTGATTTTATGCCACTGGAGATTTATATAGAGTTTATATCTTGGTGCTAGTTAAAAACTTTTTTCTTTGTGAAATGCGAGTAAGAAAACCCCTTTAAATGGAATACTGCTAATATAGTATGTATTTTTTTAAAACAGCAATGGAGCTGATCCTGCATGCTATTGTCCCATCAGTTTACTACCTGTGGTTAGTAAAATATATTCATGCTTCCTTTTGGAAGAACTAGAAACCTGGGTTTATAATTATCATCTTCTTGCAGTTGGGCTTTCACGCAGGTTGCTCAGTTTTGGATAACTGCTTCATACTTATGCACTTGGTGGATAAGTATGTGGAGATTAGATCAGGAAGATTATATGTAGTCTTTATTGATTTTTCTAAGGCTTTTGACCTTGTTGATAGAGAAAGGCTATGGATGAAACTTACAGAGCTGGATATTAATTCTGATTTGCTTTTTATGATTAGACAGCTACATCTGAATACCCAAGCTACTGTTAGGCTAGACCATTCAGGGCATTTCTCCAAGACTTTCCCTATTAAATCAGGAGTGCAACAGGGCTGTCTTTTAGTCCCATTGTGCTTTTCTCTGTTTATAAACTATCTAGTCGCTCTGATTAATGATGTCAGCAGAGCGCCTCCTAAGGTGGCCGATCGTTCGGTAGCAATACCAATGTACGCCAACTATGTCCTCATGCTATCACAAACTCAGCAGGATCTCCAAAATTAACTTGATCATTAGCACTCATACTGTATCCTTAATAATTGAATTACCAACTCTTCAAAATTGCGGGTGATTACTTTTGGTAACTGGAAGTGCAGGTATCAGTGGATACTTGGAGGACATAGGTTCCCTCAAGTGCCTGAGTGTTTATATTTGGGGGTATCTTTCTATGCCTCTGGTTCATGGACCGCTCATAAAAAGAGTAGTATTGCCATGGCTAATAACTCTGTAGCTGGAATCGTATGAGTATACAGATCTATGGAGAGCTCCAGTTTGGCCTCTGCTCTTGAGGTATACAAAGTTAAAGTGTTACCCTAAGTCTTGATCTGCTTTTTTAGCATTACACCAAAGAGACCGAGAGAGTCCGAAATAAGTTCATCAGAGGCCTATTGGGGATGCCCATTTCCACTCCTATTGCTATGCTACAAGCAGAAATGGGTCTCCACCCATTGGCCACCTTAGCCAAGCTTAGAGCCCGGTTATTCTGGGTCAAAATGTGCCATCTTGACCCAAAACGATTACCATACAAATGCTTGGTGGACCAACTAAAATATCAGGGAAACGGTTGCTACCACTGGTGGAGAGAAGTGTCTACTGCCCTCTCTACCAGTGGTCTTTCTTTGATTTATTGTTCTGGCTTGAGGAGAGGTCAGTTGGTGTCTGCTATAAAACAAAGGATCATGGATATTGGAGCACAAGATGTGCTCTCTAGGGTTTCCGAAAACAAAATTGCACCTTGGTACTCCAAAGTTAAATAATCCTTTTTTCTAGAATTGTATTTATTTCGTTTAACAGATTTTTCTATGTGCCGGATGACGACTCTGGTGCGTTTCCAGAATTCTGAATCGGCTATTAACATAGGCAGAGCCCAATGGGTTGATTTTTCCAAGTGATCATGTTCTTGCTTTCCAAGCAAAAGAGACATTGGAGCATATCTTGTTTATTTGCCCCATTACGAAAATTTAAGATTGAGTTGGATAACTCCCTTTTTAGAACCTGGTCCCTGACAAGAATGCTTCTAGCTCCAATACCCATCTGGCTCACACGATTACAACCAGGAACATAATCTTGATGACAGGAAGTGCCAGGATACTGCCGTTAAATATTCAAATGCAAGCTTTCCTAGTGCTCTCAACACCATATCGAGACTCCAAATCAGGAACCTATCAATCACTATCAGATTAACTGTGCTGAAGAACTGACAAAATGAAAATATATCTAAATACTCCTAGGCTTCTTGCAATGGAAAACAATGTTTTATGGCACCATTTTAAATATCTGAAAACTCAATTTGATTTTTCTAGACTAGACCATACCCTGTTCTTTTAGCTTTTCCTTATAGAACTTGCATTCTAAACTCTTTATAATCATATTTCTGTTCTACAAATCATAAAAGTCATAGGGTTGAAAGGGACCTCAGTCCAGGCCCCTGTGCAGATGTAGGATTCCCAAAACCTAAATTGCCCCAACAGAAAATTCCACAAACAGAGAAATAGACATTTTTATAAAAATCTGTCACAAGCAGAGATCAGGAGTGATGGGAACACACCATTGCCTGAAACACCACCACAATTTTTAAATATAGATCCAGATGACTCACAGGGGGAGGCAAAAAACCCAAACCAAACAAAAAAACAACCCCAAAATCTCAGAGTTCACTGTTAATCTATATGTTGACCAACCCTGAGCATTTTTTTAGGACACTCAAGTCAGGCACCTAACACAGGAACACGTGTTCACTGCACCAAAAACTCCAAAATGCTGAAGTCAAGAAAGCCAAATTCTATAAGTTAACTGCAAGCAGAATATACATACTTTATTTGCTTAATTATGTACAATTTATTCATGCAAATTTGCATCTGAATGCAACAGGTTTTACCCAAAAAGCACTTTCAAACCCAGCTCCTAAAATATCCTTATAAACCACCCCTCCAAACTGCTCCAAGACCCCTTTTATCCCCCAACCAGTTAACATACAAAATACATTCAGAGGCAGCCTCCACCTTACCTATACTATAACACCACCCCATCTTCATATACAGAAGCAGCCAGTATAGTTTATTTCCTAGAGAAATCAGGTACCCTCCAAACACACAGAGTCAGACCCCTTGCTTCCATAGCGTAAACACAGAAGCAGGGGCAGGCTGTGTGTTTCACTGTCTTGTGATGAAGGGTTACCACCCTCATACCATCTAGCAGTAGCCAAATTCCATGACTGTTCTGTTGCCTACGTCTACTCATCATTTCTATAGCATTACTAGGCATACAAAATGGGAATAGAAAGGGCCCGGAGGCAGTTTGGAGGGGTGGTTTATCAGAATATTTTAAGAGCTGTATTTGAGAGTGTTTTATGGGTAAAACCTGTTGCAAACACATGCAAATTTACATGAACAAAATGTACATAAATTAAGCAAATAAAGTATGTATATTCTGCTTGCAGTTAACTTACAGAATTTGGTTTCTTGGCTTTAGCATTCTGGAGTTTTTGGTGCAGTGAATACGTGTCCCTGTATTAGCTGCCTGACTTCACAGTCCTAAACAATGTTGTGCATACATACGTACCATCTGCACCATGGGATTGTGCCCTATGCGGAGACATACTAGCAGTCTTCAAATACTTGAAGAGCTGTCACACAGAAAAAGACAAAGACTTGTTCTCTGCTGCCCCTGAGAGCAGGACTAGAAATAACGGGTTCAAATTATAAGAAAGCAGATTTCAGTTAAACATTAGGAAGAACTTAGGCCACTTTTACATGGATGGCACCCACCCACGAACACCCATAAACACCCATCTGATGGGTGTGAGAGTGTCCATGTAAATGTCCACATGTGGGTGAGCGTGCGTTCACGACCCACCCACCAACACCCATGGAGCAGCCGGGAAGGAACTGGCATGCTCCGTGGGTGGAGATGGGTGTTCAATACCCGTCTGCCCATGTAAAAACCCAAACACCCACACCCACAGGAATGGGTCCGCCAAGACCACAGAGAGATGGCTAGAGAGGCCATGCAGGGGTCCCTCACACAGACACGCCCACCCGGGGAGACGCCGGACGTCCACCCGGGAGCCCTTAAAAGGGATCCGAAACAAGACACGGTTGCGCCGGCTCCCAAATGTCAGGACAGAAAGCTGCCGATAAGATGAAGGGAGTCAGCGCCGCTACACGTGCGGGAAGGGCCAGCATAAGCAGAAGGACCCTGAGACGCCATGGGGAGGGGGGGCAGCCCAACGGACAGCGGGGTGAGGTGGGAAGAATGGCTAAACAGAGCACACGTGTCCCGCCACAGGGCAGAGGGCACACCGATGCGGCCGCGATGCCCACAGCACCCCACACCACCCGAGCCATGGGGCAGGGAGTGCCAGTGACAGCGAGGTAAGAGTGAGGGTACCCCAGGAACCCGGGGAGGGGGGTCCCGCATGCCAGGAGCGGACACCAACCCGAGGGAGCCAAGGCTGGGCAGCTAACGGTTTGAACCCCCACCCCTAGAAGAGCACCCCGACCGAGCAGCAACGCACCACCGGGGAGACGACCGACTGTGTGACAGTCAAGTAAGCCACCCGGGGCCTCTCGGGGGTGGAGGGGAGGGAACCGACTATGTGACAGTCAGGCAAGCTGCCCAGGGCCCCTCGGGGGTGGAGGGGAGGGACCCCCCCCCACAAGGATGCACAAGTGGGCAGTGTGGCAGATGCTAACCCCTCTGCAATACCCCCCCATAGGAGACGACCAGCTCCGGTGTCACCACAGCTACCGGGTGGGTTCCATGCCACCGAGCTGGATGGCCCCACCCACACGCGGGACCCCAAAGGGGTAGCCCTGGTCGAGGCAGGAGACCAGGGACTTCATACGCGTGTGGGGGGCCGAAAAGGTCCAGCATGACCTGGTGCGCAGCTACAAGACCAGACAGATCTATGAAGCCATCACCCAGGAAATGCAGCAGCAGGGGTACAATAGGGATGGCACCCAGTGCATGCAGCAGGTGAAGGACTTGAGGTCCAGATATAAACATATCAAGGACAACAATCTAGCCCGGCCATGCCACGCGCACAACGAAGTTCCAGGATGGGGTGGACTGGTTCCTCTGCATGGACGGGGACATAGTTGCCTCCCACATACATGGCACCGCCTTCGCCAGGGGCAGACAGAGGGCACTCACGAAACTCCCCTCCCGCCCAACACCCCAGAGCAAGGAGAGCCCACTGCCCCAGACGAGGCCAGCCAGGATGCGGGAGGGGAAAGCCCCATCACACAGGGGGATGAGGCGGCCCAGGAAACCGCTCCTCTGCATGCGCCCATAAAACCCACAGGGCGACGGGCCACAGGGTGCATGCGGAATGGACGGAGACCCGGGATGCCTCCCAGGAAGCAGAGGAAGACGATCAAGGTAGGCACACAACTGGGGCCCAGAGGGGGGGAGGAAAACGGGCCCCAGCCACCATGACCAGAGCCACAGCTGGACAGACGGGACCAACTAATGGATCCACATTCCCATTACAGCTCAAGGCACTCTGGTGGTACACAAGGAGGTGGTAGCGGAGGAACTGGCAGAACCCCTGGGAGCTGGGCGCCAGGACCACGATGATAGGCCACAGTGCGCAAGGGATGGGTTCCAGCATGTGCCGGGAGGTGGGGTATCAGGCCAGCCACAGGGACAGCCCCTGCAGGCAACAGCCCCCCATACATGACAGGGAAAGGCTGGTGCCCCTCACAGCCGGAAACCAAGGCACACGGATTACCGGCCCCCGAGGGGACAGCATGCCCTCCCATGAGGGGAGGGACCACAGGACATGCCCACAAAGGAGCGTGGTGACAGCACGGGTGCAGGTGGCAGCACTGGCAGAGGGGCCCAGCAAAGTGGTCCGACGGGATAGGGACCATGAGACCCCACCCGACCGGTAGGGCGCACCATAGGGACGGACAGGGCAGGGGGGCAGGCACCCCCTGTGGTGACAGGCACCCCCAGTGGCGACAGGGATGCACTGATATGGGCACAGGGTACGGGCATGTCACGGAACACACCACAATCCATTCTCATCCCTCCCACAGATGGGCGCCCCGGTCCAGCAAGGGGAGTCACCGCCAGCAGCACACAGAGGAATCGGGATATGCGGGCCCCGAACCGGTGGAGGAAAGAGGATCTCAGGAGGGACCTGCTGGAGGAAACCAGAAGGTTAGCCAAGGTGCACACACAGGAGCTCTCCCTCACAAGGGAGGTGCAAAGAGGGGAGGGGGAGAGGGACATATTGGACGGGATCCCTCTCCCCCACATAGACCCTCAAGAACAGCACATGGGGCTGTCATTCTGGCCTGCACCCCTCCCGGTTCCTCCACTGCTGGCTCCGAAACACCCCCCTCAGGGAACCGCTGCCTCCCCCCATCAACCCGGAACCTCCAGGTGACCAACCGCCCATGCCGGCCGCCCCACCAGCTCCGGTAAGCTGCACCATGTAGCTGGCCGCAAAGGGGCGGGGGGAGGAGGGGATGCAGCAGGGGGAGCGATGGGAACACCAGAGGCCCGGTACAAGGCCCGCGGTGCCGGGGTAACTCCCACCGACAGAGTGTAACACAGACCTTATCTTCCATCATCGCAGGGCCCAGCACCCGAGCCTGGAGTGGAGTGGCCTGTGGACAAAGGAGAGCCCAGGCCATCCGGCCAACGCTCCCAGAGGGCAGCGGGCTGCAAGGGGCTGCAGGGGAGTGAGCCCCGATGGTGCACCAAAGCGGGCACGGGGAAGACCCCGTAAAACGTAACACCCCCCTTGTACATAATCCCTAATAAACTATGCGATACTGTACCACTCTGTTGTTCTGTTTATCAATGGGGGCACCATGTGCGGTAGGGGTCACCCCATATGCAGAAGGGGGGAGGACATGCACACAACAGGTGCCAGTACCGAACGCCTCTGGTTGGTAAGGAGCAACAGCATAGCACCCATGGCCGGGGACAGGTCAGCACAGTCAAAGCAGTGGAGCGCCGGCCATGCCAACAGACAGTCAGTGCGGGCCCCAGGTCTGCAGCGGCTTGCTTGCCAGGGCGACACAGCAGTGGGGGGCTCAGCACCGTGAGACACGGCCAACACAGGCCCGGGGAACCCCTACAACCCAAAGAACAGAGCAGATGAGGATTTCCAAACAGACATATTTATTCAGACAGATCACACGGTTGCTGGAATTGTGGGGGGGCTATCAACATAGGTAGTCAGTTGCCTGCCATCTGGGCAACAATGCGTCTACACAGAGCATTCCGGTTTTCCTCGGAAATGCGCAGGAACGCCCCAACCTGGATGTGTTGGTAAAGGGGTACGGGCCCCTCTCTCAGCACCGGTGGGGGGTACTCCAAGGTGGCTTCCCCCATCTTGCAGAGATTGTGGAAGATGCAGGCCACCAACACAAGGATGGGGGTGTGCTGCAGATCGAACTGGCTCCTGTTCATGAGCAGGTGCCAACGCCCCTTGAGCAGCCCGAATGCCTGCTCCACAATGCTCTGAGCCAACGAGAGACGTTCACTGAAGAGCCAGGGATCCGGTGTGCGAGCCACAGGATAGGCGCTCATGAGCCATGGGCTCAGCGGGTAGGCGTGGTCCCCTATCACCATGGGAGCCATGGAGACCCCCTCAATGACCTGGTACAGGTTGGGGGCTATCTCCCCGTCAAACATGAGTGCATAGAAGAGGGACACCCGTAGTATGTGCGCATCATGGCTCCTCCCTGACTGGCTGGTGTACACATCCGTAAACAAGGCCCTGTGATCCACTAAGGCCTGGAGATTGATGGAGAAGGCCTGCTTCCTGTTCAGGTAGTCCGTCTTGGCGTGTGGGGGCCGGATAATGGGGATGTGCCTGCTGTCTATCGCCCCGATGCAATGGGGAAAGTCCAGGTCTTCAAAGCCACAGATCACGACCTCTGGATCCTGGAGCTGGATGGCCTGCTCCAGCAGCAGCTCCACGATCAAGTCACACACATCATGGAACGCCCTGTTAACGGTCGCGGTCCCCACCCCAAACTGCTCCCCAATGCTCCAACAGGAATCAGGGATGGCCGGTCTCCACACAGCCATGGCCAAGCGCATCCCTGGCGGCAGCGGATACCACATGTTGGTCTCCCGTCTCTGGAGATGGGGATTCAGGAGCTCTCTGATCCGGGCCAAGAGGGATCGGCTCATGCAGAAGTGGTCCATCCACTCGTCTGTCCAGGTGGCCAGCATGTTCTCCCACCACACATTCATTCGGGACCGCATCCAATGCAGCCTCCGCGTTGGGACAGTGACACGGCACCCATATACGTTGAGTGGCCACCGGGACAGTACAAGGTGCATGTCCTGGGACACTGCTGTCCCGAAGATGGAATGTCGCCTGGCAGCTACCCTCCGTGCCCAACGCAGCGATGCAGCTCGCCGCAGGTTGGCAGCCCTCCTGTGCCGTTCACCATAGTCAAAGAAGTGGTGATCCGGCAGCAGTAGCTCAGCCCATTGCTGCAACACCAGCCTCAGAATCATGAAGCAGGTGAACAGGACCGTTAATAGGACGGCCCTCACCCGCGGGGGCTCATCCAGAGGCAGCATGAATGAATAAAGCTTTATTGGGGGTAACCCATGGGTCATAGCTAACGACAGTATTACAACACAAGACACATACAAAATATATATACAAAAAATACACTTGCGCGCTATTGCTTCCCATCCCAAAAGCAAAAGGGAAGGAAGCACAAATGCTTAGATAATTTGATGACAACTCAGAAATCCATTGGAAACTTAAATTCAAGAAACGATTGTCATAAAGCAAAAGCCCGCACTAAAAAGGAACTAACTTTGACAGTAATTCCCCACTCACTATCTGCCAAAGCCCGACGCAGAAAAACATCATGCGATCTGCCAGGTAGGGCCAAAACAAATTCGTTAAGAATTTCGTCCCTAAGTTTATTATAGAGCTGACAGCTAAAAAGAACATGAGACACCGTTTCAGCCTCAGACTGATCATAGGGGCAAAGTCTCTGCGCATATGGGACCCCTTTGAAACACCCCTCCAGTATTTTGGTAGGAAGGCCATTGAGGCGTGCAGCCAAAAAGAGCCTTTTAGCCCCATGAGGTAGGCAGGAAGAGAGGTATGTGGCCATGGTATCAATGGCCGGGGCCATAGTCAAATACAAGCGCAGATGGCCAGACTGGTTGATCCTAACCCTTTCCTCTTGTAAATCGATGTCCCGCCATCTACTCTGCACCTCACTCAAGGCCCCATGCCCTTCTTTCCCCAGCAGATATTCCCTGGAGAAGCCCATTGCCATTAAATGATCCTCAACTCTGCCCATCCAGCTTGATCTAAAAGAGTCCTTGCCCAGAAGGCCAAGAAGGCCCGTGGACCCAATGCCACAAGCCCTCAGCCATAGCTTATGCGCTGCCCTCCATGCCCTAAAGGCCCAGCGACGTTGGCCCAGTTCCAACCTTATTGCTGCATTCGGAGTTTCCCCTGGGGCTCCAACAATGGCATGCAGAAATTTCGATTGGACCTGGTCCAGAGAGGCTGTTCCAAATGGGGCCCACAACTCAGCCCCAAAAAGAAACTGCGAGGTATTCTTTGCATTAAAGACTTGGACCGCCATCAGGAGGGCTGTCCCCCCTGTTTGCGCCAAAAGTCTACGGATCGCTAGAGAAGATCTTGTGGCTTTGGTGGTAGCCCCCTTTAAATGATGAAGCCAAGATTCCGTGCTATGATACAGTAGACCCAAATATTTAAACAGCCTGACCTGCTGGATCTGAGTATTCCTGATCCTCCAGGTATGGGTATTGTTACGCTGTGATTTGGCAAAAACCAATATTTTAGATTTCTCATAATTGATCTCCATATTATTATCGTCACAGTACTGGGCAAATCTCCTAAGTTGTCTGTTAAGTCCCACCCTAGTTTGTGATAACACAACCATGTCATCAGCAAAAAGGAGACACCCAACATACCTGTCAGCCAGCTTTGGTGGGAAAAACTGCGGTTGGGCCATCAAGGGGACTACATCATTAAAGTAAAAATTAAACAGTGTCAGGGCAAGGACACACCCTTGTCTAACCCCACAGTTCACAGGAACCGTCTCTGACACATGCCCTTCCGAGGTTAGCTTGACTACCAACTGTGAATCTTCATGCAATTTCTGCATGAGGAACAGTAACCGCCTATCAATGGTGGAATCGGCTAGCTTAGTCCACAGAAGAGTTCTGTTGACTAGGTCGAATGCTGCTCTCAAGTTGAGAAAGGACTCATATAACTGGCCATTCTTAGCCCTATATTTCTCCGAAAGATGTATCAGGGCCAGACCGTGGTCAACCACCGACCGGCCCCTCTGAAAACCTGCTTGTTCAGGGTGGATCAAAGCGGAGCCCTCTAACCAAGCCGTCAACCTCACAGCCAAATGCTTGCCATATAGCTTGCTAATGGCAGACAACAGGCTAATCGGCCTGTAGTTAGCCGGAATTGATCTGTCCCCCCTCTTGAAGATTGGGACTACTACTGCCTGGTTCCACTGAGCTGGAAAAACACCTGAGCCATCAATGGCTGTGAAAATGGCAGCAAGTATGGGAATCCACCAGTCTCTGAAAACTTTCAACAATTCAACAAGGATCAAGTCCCTGCCTGGCACTTTGTTATTTTTGCAAGTCGCCAGGAGGTTGGAGATTTTCTCCTCGGTAACCGGCACCCATTCTGGTAAGTCACCTCTCCCCACTAAGGCTCCATTTGGTAAATCATGGGCCGCATAAAGACTGCTAAAATGCATCATCCACTCCTGAGCTGGAACCATTATCTCACTCCTAATAGATTTCCACACAATACGCCCTTTGACCAATCTCCAGAATTGCCTTGACTCCCCCTTCTTGGCTGCTTCCAGCACAGCCTCCCATTTGTGCTGAATATAAGTCTGCGCTTGACTTTTATAAGGGCCTTGTAGCCCTTCTTGACCTGAAAATACTGGGCAGGGACCATAGAAAGAGTCCCCATGCGATATTCCTTGTATACAGTACGGTAGGTGCACTTTGCTTGGTAGCATTCCTTGTCAAACCAAGGATGAGAATACCGGGACTTAATTCCAACCTTGCTGACACAATGGGACACCATGAATGCTTGAATATTTGCACTCAGCTGGTTATAGATTGCCACTACTGCCCCTAAATTAGCCAAATCTAAGATTTGATGACGTAGGGCACTCGATTCATCATCCATAAGGCAACATTCGAAACGGAATGCCAACATCTGATCCCATTTAATAAAAGGAAGCCTGTTGGCATTTCCTGGGATATTCTATTTAGGTGAAAGGGCCATATCTGAAAACCTTCCAATATCAAAAGGGGAATATAAGGTTACTTCTAGAGGTAAGTGATCACTAACCAGGATGTTCCCCACTACAAAGTCCTTCAGGGATGCTAATACATTGGTAGCAACCAGCCCCAAATCAATCGTGCTTGAACCCATCGGCCCTAGATACGTAAACTCGCCCCTACGATCAGACCCAAAGGTACCATTTAACAGGCATAAATCAAAGATTGCAATAATATTAGCTAATTTTAGACCTGAGTGGTTGATTACTTTGTCCTTACCTTGGCGTAGACTGCCAAAAATGGGTTGATGGAAACTAATGGAGGGGCTATGTTCTGCCAGCTGGGCCTCCGTACTGCCCAGTCTGGCATTAAAGTCTCCAAGGAGCAACAGTAAAGCACCTGGATAGGTCAAAAGACGCTCCTCAATGTAAGTTTCTAGCTCATCCCAAATCCCTTCACGGTAAGACTTAGCATTAGAGGGGACAACATAGATGTTTAACACAATTAGTGTCCCATCAGTACATTTCAATACCAAACCCAGGACAGCCGGAGGTAAATTAAAGGTACACAAGATTGACCTATTTAAGCCCACCCTCACCAGGGATACCAACCCCCCACTGGGTCGACCGCCACCTGTCGAAGTCGCCGGAATGGAGAAGGCAACGTAGTCGGAAAGCTCAGGGGGAAGAGATATAGGTAAGATGGCCCAGGTTTCCTGACATACCAGAATGTTAAAACCTCTGATATAATTCAGGGCTTCAACATTTCTGGATCTGCGAACCCCATCCCGCTAAATTCCAGGAGCCTATTCTCAGCAACATACCCCCTGAGGCCCCCGCACATCATGGTATAATGGCTGGTTGTCTCGGTTCTTCAGGATTTGGATTCTGGGATGTCACAGGGCCATAGCTTTCTTGTAGGGGTTTGCCCATAGACTGGACCCCTTCCGAACCCACTAACTGGGGAATAATTGACACCGATGGGAGAGATTGTTGAATGTCCATCAATAATGAACTTTCTGTCAGAGAACGTTCTAGAGCCACGGACAAGTTAGGAGAGACTAGAGCATCACCGGAGAGCCGGAGAGCTCCCTCCAACCCCTACTCGCTAGATACAACCTGGGCCACACTACCCTGGGCTATCTCCAGCAACCTCTCATTAATAGATGGCTGAGTACACTGCTCACCCTCAGGGCAATATCCCCGGGGTGCCTGAGCAGTCTCATGCCTCCTTCTCAAGGGCATAGCTGCCCTAGGTGCTGGTTTCACCAGGTTTGGTAGAAGTGGTCTAACCAAAGCATTTCTAAATACTTCCCCCAAGTAGACCCCCCCATGATGCAAATAGCTCTCCCAACTCCAAGACTCTGTAGGCCACCCTGACGTCCCAGAAGTGGATCACTAATCGCTGGGTATGGCCATAGGAAGGTAAAGTTTGATATACCCTAATGGCCTCGAATGGAATATAACCCTTAATAGAACACAAATGCCACTGAATAGCCCTCTTGGTATCCCACTGGGGGCATACACCATCCGGTAAAGGGACCACTCTAAAGGCCACAGCCCCCCGTAAGATTTTAAGACAAGGTGTTTCAGGGACTCCATACCCTGGCCCCCTATCACTCTCTCTGTTTTTAGGGGGAAAACCCCTTTCCCCACTACACACTAGGACCTCAGGATGGTTACGTGCCGCATTGGGCGGGCTATCGACTCTTTCTGTTGGAGAAAATTTATAGACATTAATAAAATCAGTAATACAGGTCATTTGATGTTTCTGATTAACAGAAAGTTCAACCAATTCATCAAGTCTTATCAAAAGCTTTTTAAGCAGGTCTCCAATCAAAAGACACTGTTCCCTCAGCAGACCCCCAAAGGAGGGATGCACTGAGGGAGAAAGAAAACCTGATGGGGCTAAAATGGACTCATCTGCCTGCTTAACAATGGAGTCCAACAAAGTCAATAAGGAGTCACAAGAAGATGGAGATGATGCACTAGTCCGGGGCTCGCATACTGGTGACAAAATTCTTGAGGAGAGGACTCCACCTGTCGCCTCCGAAGAGCCATGGGCTTCAGCAGACAGTTTAAAGAAGCTGTCAAGTTTTTGTTGTTTAGCCTGCGATTTGCCCAATGGGATCAGTCCTTGCTGACGTTGTCTCTTTTTAGACATTCTGCCGAGCAGGCTGCTGGCTCCTCCCACCCGCTCCCAGCTGACAGGTACATTGCTCAGTGACACAGGCACTGCGGGGCTCTATCTGAACGGCTACCTCAGAGTCAGCCGACAGGGGGCATCTAATGATCTCCGCGACCTCAGCCTTCACGGATATCCACTTAACAAGTCAGTCAGCAGGGGGGAGGAATCCTTCTGCTCCTCGGTGCTGTCCGTCAGTCCTCTTTTCAGGGGAGGGGCGCCCACGCACGGCCCCAAGAGGCAGCATGATACCAACAACCACACACATGCCCAGGGGGAACCCACCACCGGTACCCGTGAAGGATCACGCTGCTACCTGACTAGGCGGTACGTGGGGGGGGGGGAACGTGAACCATGGCTGCTCAGCTGTGCCAGTGCCCCCTGTACCCACCCGGCCCATCAACGGCCTGTGCACCTACCTACCAGCCTCATGAGATCAGTGCCCTCAACCCCCAAGGCCCATGCACCCTGCACACCCGCACCGCGACTCCCACGTCCCCTGCAACCCTACGGCTAGCCCGGGGTTCCGGGTACAGCTATGATGGGGGAGCTGCTCACCACACCCNGCCCACGCCCCCACCAATGCCCCCAAACGCCCCCACTATCACCTCCCATACGCCACGCCCGACTTACCTCTCACTCTATCCCCCACACCCGGCCGCAGCAACCTGCACCCATATATACTCCGCCAGGCCATGCTGTGGGGCCAGCGATTGGTACGGGACCATGGGTGTGTTCAGCGCACCTGATAAGGATCCCCCCTCGCCAGGCCACCGGCACAACCCCCCCTCACAGACCGCCGGGGCGGCCCGAGGTGCCTCAGTGGGCCAGTCTGAGCCCTGTGCCTCTGCCGGGACCCCTCGCGCTCCCTAGCCAGGGTGCATCCACACCAGCCGTGTCACAGCGCTTGAACGTCATGGCACTGTGCAGCTGGGTTCCATCACGATAAGCTGGCTGGAGTGTGTGATTAGCTCCCTAGTAGAGGCAGCCATGGCCTTGCTGATCTGTCATCACTACTGTTGGTGTGCACCCGCCCGGTGCGTGGGGCAGAGGTTCACAGAACCAAGCAGCCGTTCCACTATCAGCTGTTTACGGGCCTCAACCCAGCTACAGCTGCACAGCCTCTCATGCTGTGCTCATTTACTGCTGTTCTCCATAGGACCCCAGTGCAGGCCGTTGAGCTGCCCTTGGACCAGTCATGGCAGGGTGCGAAACCGGCCCCGAGGCCGGTAGTGTTGCAGGGGAGGTGTGGTCGCCCTGTGCCAACATGCTGTTGGGAACGCTGTGGCAGAGCTGCGGCATCCAGCTGCTGATGAGCGACCCCCTGTCAGTGGAGGATGGCTTCAATCTCCTGGCACGGTACACGTGGGCGATGGGCCATACAGTCGTGAGTCCGGCTTGCTGCCAGCGTGCCAGGGAACTCGGCTTTGCACTCCTTCAGCAACCCCAGTGGGGGCACCCAGCCGCTGTTGTTGTGCCATGGACAGCACCGGAAATCACGGCTATTCGCCAGGTGGCTGCACGTCCGGAGTATGGACTGGCGCTCCACGCTGGGGGTCCCCTTGTGGCTACCGACTACACCAGCATCCTTCTGTGTGCCCGTGGTGTAGCACGTACGCGATCGGAATGTCACACCGTTCTTGGGGAGCTAGGCCTGCTACCCGCCGATGTTGGTGGACCACTGCTGACCGGGACCCCTACTACACGTGAACTTGGCGCCCTGCGATCGATGATGAACCTACCAGATGTCAAGGCTGCAGCTGGCACAGGGAACCCATTCCTGCCCCGTTTCATGGTGAATGCGCATATGCGGTCCCGGGGATTCCACAGGGGCCTCTTCACCTGGGAGTGTCTTGTCCCGGGGCAGCTGTTCCTGGGGCACCCTCCGGCCTCTCCCTGAGCTGGGCGACCCAACCATCCCCATAGTCGCAGTGTCATTGCCATGTCTGTGCTGTGGCCTGGCTCCTGCTGGGCCCTGGTGTTCTGGCCCCAAGGACTGTGTGACCCAGTGGTGGGCTGCCCCGTATGCCGGACCCCCTCGCTGCCTTGGTACACTCCAGACCCAATCCCTGTAGCATTCCCTGCCGCCTCCATCCCTCTTGGAGTGGCTGCATTGGTGCCCCTGTGTACTAGTTGCGTGGAACGGGCCGGGAGCCCATGCTCACCCATTCACCGGCCTCTGTTTGCCCGTACCCTCCCTGTTACCCCCCATAATAAAGACCTTGCCTATCACGGTACCCCCGTGTGTGCTTTAGTGTATATGTGCCACCACTCCCACAGCTGCGGCCTCCTCCGTGTGGGTTGGTTACTGTGATCGGGGTCCTGGGGGATTGTGCTGTGGATCACTGGGGATGTCTGGTGGCGTACTGTGCAGCGTGCTGCAGTCCCATTACCCATCGGTTGCGCCCACCCCTGGACTGCCGCGCCTGCCACCGCCCCTGGTGCCCCCTGTCAGTTCCCATCATTGGCACCATTGGCAATGGATGGGCGGCAGAGGAGACGGGGCACTGACCGTGAGTGGGGCTTGCTCTGGCCCATCGGTTGGCTGCCTGTGGACCCCCTTGCTGTGTGCGGGTGGGGTGCTGCCTTGGGTGTCCCGGGGTCACTGTGTTGGTTGCACGTGGTGTGTGCTTCCTGACCCCTGCTGACCCTTGCCTTGCACCCCATTCCCTTGATGCTCTCCCTCCTCCCTTCTAGCTACCCTGGTTGTGTTCCTGGCCGTTCTCCGCCTGGTGCATCTGTCCAGCCAGCTCCAGCGTGCCGCCTCGGACCTCCATGCAGGAGCACGGTTCTACGGGGAGATCGGTGAGTGTGCTGTGTGTGTGCGGGGACCTCTCCCCGACTGTGTTCGGGGGTGCACGTTGTATGGGTCCATGGTCCCATCCTGATGGCACCTTCACTCTCTCCCTTAGCACAGGCGATGATTGCAGAGCGGACCCGGAAGCAGGGAGCAGTTGTGCAGCTGCAACTCCTGGAGTATGTGACCCAGCTCGACCGCGTAGAGGTGGATCATTGGGGCCGGGCTCGGGGCTGGCGTCCCTATTGAGGGGTGGGCACATCCCCGATGTCTGTGCTGCCTCCCCACCCCCTTGTATCTTGACCCACCCTGTTCCCCCTTGCCAATAAAGTTTCTTTGTCCCCTTCTCCGGGTGTGTGTCCTGGCATTCCGTTTGGCCCGGTCGTTCGTGTGGGCGCCTCTTGGTGGTTGTGGCAGGCTTACCTGGCACGGGTTGTGTGTCTCGTGCCCACCCTCCTGGTGTTTGTGCTGCAGTTCTGTCGTTCCCTTTAGGGGTGAACCTGGTTTCCCTGGCCAGATGCTTTGGTCGCCTCTCGGCTGCCTGTCTTGGCTTCCTCTGTCCCCTTCCGGCCCTGTCTCATTCCTCCCCTTTGCCTCTGGTTCCTTGGGTTGGGGGTCCATCCCCTTGCCCACTGTCCTGGTGCCTTGCCCCCCCTTCGCCCACCCACCTCCGTTGTTGGTGCGTGGAGAGCTGCAGCGGGTTTGCTGGTGGTTGGTGTGGTCCGTGGTCCCCCCGCCACCCTGCCAGGCCGTCTGTGCTGTGGGTGTCCGTCCCTGCTGCCATAACCACCTGTGTCCTGTGCCCGGATCGTTTTTTTGAGGGCCTTGGGATGGTGTGTGGGGCCCCTGCCGGGGGGTTGGGTGTTTGTGCTGGGGTTCCCTGCTGCTTCGGCCCTCTGCCTTCCTCCCCTGTGCCTCGTCCTCCCGCCTCCTTGGCCATGCAGCCCTTCTCTGTGTGGTTGTGTTCACTGTTGTGTGTGGGCGGGTTCTAGTTTTGGGGGGGGGTCTGTGGCGCTCAGCTGTCTGGCCTCTGTCACGGGGCCGCTACTTTGTGTCTCCTGTCATCCCTTCTCCCTCCTACCCCGCCCGCATGGGATCTGGCGGTTCAGCAGAGGTGCGTGCCGCGGCTTTGTTTGCCCTCAGTCCCCCATGCTGTCCCGTCGCTTTGCTGGGTGGGGCTTCCCCACTGTTCAGCGTCTCCGTGTAACTTTCATGGGTGTTTGCTCAGGTGGGTGTTTGGACGATGAGTGAGTGCTGGGCCCTCCCCTTCCGTCCCACAACCCCCTGCGGTGCCATCCGTGTACATGTCACCTGGCTTGGCGCTGCTGGGTGTTTGCCGGGTGTGTTCACCCACCCATCGGGTCGACGGCGGCACCCATGTAAAAATGGCATTAATGGTAAGAGCTGTTTGACAATGGAACAAATGCCCTAGGGAGGTGGTGGGCTTTCCTTTGCTGGAGATTTTCAAACAGAGGCTGGACAGCCATCTGTTGGGGATGCTGTAGCTGCGTATTTACTGCATTGAGCAGCAGGATGAACTAAATGACCTCTAAGTATTATTTTACTACAATACGGATATACACAAACATTGTCGCTGATGGTGCTATTTACATTTTAACAACAAGGAAAAACCTCATGTCAGAGAGCGGTCCCATTGCACAGCAGGCCCTACTTTTTTGTTACCAGAACATCCAGTTCCTTCTCTTTTGTCAGATAGGAATAGCTCAAGAAAGCAAGCAGATACTGATTTTTCATATTTGTCAGAAATCTCAATATGGATATTAGTAAACTAACTTATCTATTCACTGTTGTTGTGGAAGCTAGAGTCTGAAGGGTTTGGTTGTCAAATTTTTTTATTTTTTTTAAAAATGTATGGATTGTTTCCGCAAAGAGATCCATCAGGGCTGAAAGGTTCTGGATGTAGCGTGGCATTCTCCAAGCCCATGAAACAAAACCTGTATGGGGGTATTAATGAACTACACATAGAAATCAAAGCTGAATTACTTGCTAGTGTTTCATCTTGTGTCTTAGAAGAAAAAGTTACGGTTTACTTTATTATTTCCATATGTAACAAAAGAAACTCCCAGAACAAGAGCTTCTGCTTATTGTACACTGGTATTTGAAATCATGCCAAACAGCAGGACTTACTTTGTTTAATTTTGCCATTAGATAATAGCATTCCTTTGAACAGGTAAGGAACAGCTGTGAAGGAGTCAAGCAATGCCATACCTGTTAAATGGATGCCTTCATAAAGCTACAGGAGTTTCCCACCATCAACTTAGTGTGAGTACAGACTACAAGAAAGGGTGTGGTGCACAATACTATACAATATTAGAAAATACTGTAAGCTGTCTGCATTACTCCCAGGTGACAGCACTGTGATAACTGGGCATGGTGAGGTTTGCCATCCCTGTTTCATTGTTCTTACTACCAAAAGCTACATACTGTTCAGATATGTGCAAGTGATATCTCACTAGAATACTACTTAAATTTTATAACTTGGCTTATATGTATTTTTTTTTAAAAAGAACAGTACATCCACTTCTCTGGACTGCTTCAGCTGTTGTCTTCCATTCATATCACACACCAAGCCAAACAACAATACTTTGCCTTACAGCATACATTTCTCTGATGCTTTCCAAAATTTGTTCTCACTTAGCCTGTACTGCAGAAATCTCAATCTTTAATAATCTCAAGTAGTAGATTTATTAACCCCCTGGCATTGGCAGTTATGGTTTCTCTGAAACCACTGTCACTGCTAAGGTAAAATGCACTGCAATGCAAATCATTAGCTTAGTATCAGAGAAACCAGACAGCTGATGCAAAGGGTCCAAGAAGCACAGAAGCCAGGAGTTATCAACTCTGTTTGAACCATTACTACTTGCTGTGGCTACATCATGTATTGTATGCTTTAAATACAGTATGCTCAAGAGAAGTTACCCCCTATGTCTTCAGCATATGAACAAAATGCTAACACTAAAAATAAATTTTACAAATATCTTGGAAAACGGAGAACATATGACCACATATACCTGTATAGCCTGTAATGTACAAATCACCATAATGACAAATGTGAAACAAGCTACACAAGTGAGGAGAAATGTTGCATGAAAATTAAAAACAGATTTTAACTTTCTATCCCACTCTAAAGCATTTCCACAGAAATACCAGGAAGACCACTTAGCAGAAGCTTAAAAAAAATAATAATGTTTGGTATCATACCCCTCCCCCAGACAACCTATTATTTCTCAAACGGATGCTTTTTTCAGCTCATTCTGTATAGCCCTCCATGAAGGGGAAGAAGAAAAAAAAAAGAATACTGGATCTTTAACCAGTTCCCTTGTGGCCCCCTCCTTTTTGTTGGTAATATTTCTGTCATTCCGCCAGGGTGTATGGTACAAAGGGTTACACTTTAATTGAGCTGTCAGCATCTCAAACAATCCTATAAAACTCCGATTATGCACGGCAGGGTTAGTGACACACTTGTTATTGTGGATGCCCTATTTGCTAAACCCAAAGCCCCCCCTCACAGGTCACATAACCCAAATGACCTTCCTGTCATTAGCCATGTCTATTCCTACCTCACTGCTGTGAAAATCACAGAAGTGAAGGCTTCAAAGCCCTTGCCAGGACTGAATTCGACCAGGAGCTAATCACCCACAAATCCAGCTCAAATGGCAATAATTGGCTAAACTGCTCACCTCTCCAGAGCTCAGCAGTAATTTGGGATAATAAAGAAAAGAATTATTCAGCTAACTGCCCTGAAATGTATGCTTTGTGACCGACACACTTCACATTTTAATAATGATGGACACAAAATCCAATTTAATACAGCATCTACTGAATAACAAAACCTAGAATACAGAGAAGAGAGAGATTTAAAAAAAAAAATTTAATTTTAAAATTGTGGCCATATAATTGTGAAGAAAGGGCTTACCCTTTATGTTATGATGTTTGGGGACCAAAAAGGTCCCCTTCAGCAAACCTCAAATTGTTAGCTATGATTTTTAAATAAAATAAAAGTGTCCCACATTGAAAATAATTTCAGCAAGCTGCTACATGTTTAGTCCTTAAACTATTACAAGTGGGGACATTTTTTCTTCTTCTAGAGCTGACAGGTACTGACTTGATTTTTGTAGTTAATATCTCCTGACCACCTCATTTTTCTTTCGTTTCACCCTGTCCTCTCCTGTCACAGAATCCTCAGCATCAGTGACTATAATATCTATGCTTAATGGCTTGGTAGTGACACTAGTTCTGCTGCTACATGATTCTGGCCGTCACCCAGGGACTTACAGAGCTGGCTCAGTGGCACGAAATATGCAATCACTCTCCCTTTTGTCCAATTCCTACTCACACCCCAGTCTCCTCTACAGCTAAGCAAAAATATATTCTGATTTTATAAGAGTCAAGAAATATACTATACTTCATGCTGAAATCTTGAATTCCGTTAATAAAGCGACCATTAAAATGACAGTCTTTAAAGATGCAGACTGAACATAGCCCAGACATTACAATGAGTACTATTAATTAAATTAAATTCCTTTTGATCAACTGATGTAGCATGCGGGGGGGGGGGGGGGGGGGGGGGGGGGGGGGGCTAATTTGGATTTAAACAGTAATGGGAATGCATATTTCAGACATTTACACTTTTTAATCCTAAGAGAGTGTGGTCAAAGTAGTTCGAATGATATCTTTTATCAGATGAACTGTTGTTACTGGGAATGTGCAAGCTTTCAGACCTCACATGGTCGGAATGAACTTAACGGACCTTCCTCAAGCAAGAAGCAACTCCTACTTTGCTGAGAAAGAACACTGTGGTCCAAAAGCTTGCACTTTTTCATCAACAGTTGGTCTGATAAAAGAGATCATTTGAACTGCTTTACAAATGTCACATTTTTTTTGTGGAAATACATCATTTGTGCAATCCCACTACCACGCTGACTTCCTCTACTTCAAATTCTGCCCCTCATCGCTCAATTCTGCTATCTCCCTCGCTAGACAGCAGTACTATGCCTCCCACATTGAGTCCTGCTCCCAGGACCCTCGCTGCCTCTTTTCCACCTTGGACTCCCTTCTCAACCTCCCTGTCCTCCCCCTCCCTCTTCTCTCTCCGCTCAGGATCTTGCTCTCTTTTTCACCTCTAAGATCGACAAGATCCGCCTGGAAATCGCTTCCAAGGCCTCTCTCCCTACTACTCCCCCCCTCTCCCTCCACCTTTCTCATGTCCTCCTTCCCTCCCGTCTCCCTTGAGGAAATCTCCTCCCTGCTCTCCTCCTCCAACCCCTCCAACCCCTCCACTTGCCCCCCTGGACCCCATTCCTTCCTGCCTCCTGACCTCCATGGTTTCTACTGTCACCCCTCCCCTCCTTCACATCATCAACCTCTCCCTCTCTACTGGCTCCTTCCCCTCTGCCTTTAAACACGCCACTGTCTCCTCCATCCTCAAAAAGTCCACTCTGGATCCATCTGAACCCTCTAATTACTGTCCTGTCTCGTTCCTCCCTTTTGCTTCCAAACTTCTTGAACGAGTTGCCTACTCCCGTTGCCTCGACCTCCTCTCCGCCAACTCCTCCCTTGACCCCCTCCCATCTGGCTTCTGCCCCCTTCACTCCACTGAAACTGCTCTTTCTAAGATCACCAGCGATCTTCTTATGGCTAAATCCAACCGCCTTTGCTCCATACTTGTCCTCTTTGATCTCTCTGCTTCCTTCGATACTGTTGACCACTCGCTCCTGCTTGAATAGCTTCACTCCCTTAGATAACGGGACTCTGTCCTTGATTGGTTTTCCTCCTACCTTTCTGACCGCTCCTTCAATGTATCTCTTCCTAACTCTTACCCCTCTTCCTCCCTACCCCTCTTGGTTGGGGTTCCCCAAGGCTATATCCTTGGCCCTCTCCTCTTCTCTTCTCTACATCCTATCCCTAGGCAAACTCATTGCTTCCCACGGGTTCCAATACCACCTATACCATGACGACACTCAACTCTCTCTCTCCACTCCTTCCCTCTCACCAACTGTCTTTCCGATATCTCCGCCTGGATGTCTCAATGCCAACTCAAACTGAACATGGCAAAAACTGAACTCCTTCTCTTCCCTCCCAATCTTTCCTCTTCGCTGTTAATTGCCATTGACGGGGTCTCCATCCTCACTGTCTCCTAGGGGCGGGAAACCGGTAAAATCCGGTATCCGATAATGCCGGTACCAGGCGTACCGACATTATCGGATTCGACCCGGTAATCCGGTCCGGGTACCGGATTCTTTTTACATTGCAGCCATTTAAAAATGGCTGCAATGTAAAAACTTAAAGCCCCAGCAAAAAAGTTTTTTTAAAAAAAACTCTCCCCGAGTCCAGGCTGCGCGGGTGGAAGGGGGGACACCCCCCACCCACCCTGCCCAGCCTGGATTTTTGTTTAAAAAAAGACCCAGAGGCGAGCCCACCCCCCAGCACCAGCGGCCGCGGCGTCCCCGCAGCCGCCGGTAAGTATGACCCGATCCCTGG
>QEPC01007842.1:637307-685886 GCA_003113815.1 Sphenodon punctatus | reverse complement strand
TGGGAGTGGGAGGGGGAGGGAATTAATTTATTTCATTGATTTCAATGGGGACACAGCACCCCATTGAAATCAATGAAATAAATCCGGTACCGGTATACCGGATTTAATCCGGGAATCCGGTTTTCAGAGAACCGGTAACCGGTAAATCTGGTAGCCGGTAATGGGCCCAGGGTCCCACCTCTACTGTCTCCCATGCCCGTAGCTTAGGCTTCATCTTCAACTCGCACCTTACCTTCAAACCCTACATTGACTCCGTTTCCAAATCCTGCTGCTTCTCCCTCCACTACATTGCTAAGAACCTTCCTTTTCTGTCTGTCTCCTCTGCCAAAACTCTCATTCATGCCCTAGTCATCTCACGCCTCGACTATTGTAACCTCCTCCTCACTGGCCTTTCCCGCTCTCACCTTTCTTCCCTCATCTCGGTTCAAAACTCTACAGCCAGGATCATCCACCTAGCCCGTTGCCTTGACCATGTGCAGCCTTCTCCTCTCTCCACTGACTCCCTCTTCCTGAGCGTATTCTGTACAAGCTCCTTGTCTTCACTTACAAAGCCCTTCACAACCTCGCTCCCCCCTACTTCTCTGCCCTGATCTCGCTCCGAACCCCTGTTCGAGCACTCCGCTCCTGTTCTATCCCCTCCCTCATCCTCCCACGCCTCCCCTGCTCCCCCAACTGCCTTCTTCCCTTCTCCCTTGCTGCCCCGCACACCTGGAACTCCCTCCCTGACCCATATCCGCCTTGCCCCCACCCTCCACACCTTCAAGTCCCTCCTCAAAACCCACTTCTTCCCCTCCGCCCTTCCTAACTCCTGCTAATCATCCCCACCCAGGATTATCCCCCACCTGTTATCTGTAAACTCCCAATTTAGTGTAACCAAGCCAAGAACGTGTACCTGAGTTCTCGCATTCTCATGAATGTCGCATCCCTGGTCTCTCCCTCTGTTCCCCCTTCCCTGTCTCCCCTCCCCCTGTCTTTAGATTGTAAGCTCTAGGGCAGGGACCGTGTCTATAGCAACAAGAGATTCAACATGTTAAATGAAAAATATTTCTAGATATGGAAAATTAGTGATTATGCATTACCATAACATAGAACACATGTAAACTACAAAGACAAAGCAAATGTTTGCCACACAAAGCAACTAATTTTAAGGTAGAACTATACTCCATGATCTACGGGTGTACTGACAACCTTGATAGTTGAAAGAGAAACATTTATGAGAAACAATTTACAAATTCGAAGACTGAAGATGCATAAGGCTTAAAGAGAGGAGGGGTTTTTTGTGGGGTTTTTTTTTTAAATGTTATTTTCCCCCCAAACCATTTTGAAAGACAGATGTGTGTTCAAGTACTTCCAACATCAGTAAAACTCCCTTTAAAACATTTTCATACACCCGACTGGTGGCATTAGCAGCTACCGTCTCTAAGTGCTCCTTCTCAGGGAATCCACAAATAAATGCTATTGAATTAAATGTTCTGAAACTGTGTCTACATTCTAATGTATTTTAGTATGAAAGCAAGGTTTCACTCTAACTTTAGACCTATAAATGAAAGGAGCCTACATAAAACTCATCACATAAACCCAAAGATAGAGACGCTTACTCCATTGCCTCTAATAACTGGGCTAGTGTAAGGTGCCAACCTTTCAGCAACAATGGGGAAAAACAGACATGACAGTGGTCTGCTTTGTGCAGGCTCTGCCAGATGTTGGCCTGGACCATGTTGGCAGCTAGCCCAGGCTCTTACCTTTCATTTCATTTATTTATTTCACTGCGTGACCAAAGTCATTGCAGACAAAAATACAAAATATAAATATAATTCACAAATAATATAAATAATAAACCAATAAAAAGCGGTCAAGAAATATTTCCTTCGTACTATAATCATTCAACACTTTCACCTAGTCTTTACCTTTAAATACGAGAATAAAGAAAACTCTAATCACATAGCTTGTTAGATCTATCACATAAAGATCTTGAAAAATCTTCACGGTTACAGCCCAGGATAAGGCCAGCCAGATCAGGCCAAACTGGGCCACAGCAGGCTATCATGTCTGACCACCATGGCCAGCTATGTCTGCCCGTCATGATCGGGAGCAGGGCCAGTCGGTCGCACGTTCATGCTTTTCCCCACCTTGCCAGACACATCTGTTCTGTGGCCTGGCCCATGTCCGCCACTGTTTTCCTCCCCAGGTGTGGGGTGGGCTTCAGATTTGCTTTTACCCACTGATTATAACAGTTTTATTCATCCACCTATGAGGTCTTGTAAGTGATGGAGTGGGTTTTTGTTTTGTGTAATTTTATTTTATTGCTCATTGTCTAGAAGATACAGTAATCAACAATTACCAGTTCTCCCCCCAAAACCTCATATGATGATTTTCACCTTGCCACGCCTCCATTACTATAAGTATATGAAGACTTTTGGGGAGGCAAAGAAATATGGGAATACAATGTTTTGTATACATTTTTTTTAACAACTCTGATTTTATTGCTTTTTTACAGAGTGTTTATTAAAGAGGGAAATGAACTTAGTCAAGGCCACAAGAACTGGGAAGCATTTAAAGAAGTGAGTAGATGATGATATCTGGATCATAAACTTAGAATGCATACCCTTTTCCTTACATCAAAATACTTTACACCTTTGGAGTCACAATGGAATCTTTGACACAATGACATTCTTAGAATCTGTAGAAGAAATGTTGCAACATCTCGTATGGCTAGTCAGGAGAAAGTAGCCATCTCTCTCTCTCATATATACAGGCTGTGCAAACAGCATCAATTGTCTCTCCCATCTAGGTTTAGCTGCCAAAATGGGGAATTTCTTACCTGTGAATTTTCCTTCTCCTCCTCTCAGGACAGATGGTCCTCACTGATGGGATGTGTCCCTCCCTCCTTCAGGATAGGCAGGATCAACTTGATTGACAGCCTCATCCCAAGAGAGGGCACAGCCCACCAATTAGCCCAGGATTAGACTGTCAAAGCTATTTAGGAAACTAACTAAATCAACTGAAACAAAATTGAACCAGAAACTTGTAACAGAACAGGACATTAGAAACCAAACCTCCCCAACCATCCCCCCAAAGGGACAGAGGAAGAAACAAGAACAGGAAGTCTGATGAGACCCACCACAAGTGGGGAACCAGGCGGGAAAGGATCAACTCCCTGGTGCCCGGAATCCCACAAAGGGCAGGTTGAGGACCATCTTTCCTGAGAGGAGGAGAAGGAAAATTCACAGGTAAGAAATTTCCCGTTCTCCCCTCCTCCCAGGACAGATGGTCCTCACTGATGGGACCTCCCCAAGCAAAAAATCATTAGGGAGGGTGGATTCCCACCAGTAAGTCGACGCCCTGGACCCCCCTTGGGAGTCCAGGCGTTAATTGAGAAGAACTCTTTATAGAATCCTCCAACCAAAGGCTGCCCCCATCGAGGCCAGGGACAAGAGCCTATAGTGTCGGGACTAGTGTGCACTGACACCCAAGTGGCTGCCCTACAAATCTCCTCCAGTAGGGCCCTACCCATTAAAGCTGCATTGGTTGCTGCGCTCCTAACTGAATGAGCCACAATTCCCCATGGGATGGGAACCCACCAAGCTTATAAGCTTCTGTGATGCATGACTTCAACCAACCCGACAGGGAAGTTGGTTCTTACCTATAAAGCCTTACACGGCCTGGGCCCTGTCTGTCTGCGAGACCGCCTCACTCCCAGAGTTCTGGATCGGACCCGGAGGTCTTCCAGGGGCGCCGTGTTGGAGGTCCCCCGGGTTTCTTGGGGGGCCTCCCCTTATGCTTTTTTATGTTTTTAAATAGTTTGAATCTGTTTTATATTGTATTTTTATATTTTTTATGCTGTTAGCCGCTTTGAGCCGCCAGTGGCGGGATGAAAGCGGGATAAATAAATAAAATAAATAAATAAATAAATAAATAAATAAAATAAAAAAGTTTTGCTTGCCTTCTTACCCTTATTCTTATGGCCATAATTGACAAAAAGGGAAGAATTTGATCTAAATGGATGAGTCCTGGTAATGTAAATTTTTACATCCCTTCTAACATCTAAAGTATGCCACAACTTCTCTTTTCGATGTTGGGGGTTGGGGAAGTACTAGCTCCTGCTCCCTATGAAAAAGGGAGTCCGCTTTAGGGTGGAAGGAAGGATCTGGGCGTAGAACCAGCTTATCTGCGTAAAAAATACATAGCTCCGGGTCAATGGATAGAGCCCCCGGCTCAGAAACTCTGCATACCTATGTGACCGATACCAAAAACAGGATCTTGATGGATAGCAAGAAACATTACACTTTGTCTAAAGATTCGAAAGGAGGCTTTGTTAAGGTGTCCAGTACAATATTCAGTGTCCACGTAGGGAACGTTTGACAAACAGGTGATGAGAGGGCTTCGACCGCTTTGATAAACCTTTTGACAAGAGCGTGCTTGGAAATGGACGGTAGACCTGTGCAGCCTATGATGCTAGACAAAGTCGAGAGTTGTCTCTTGATAGTATTCGCCTTTAGACCCTTCTCCAAACCTTCCTGTAAAAAAAGAACTTCCAGGTGCCCTGCTGTCATGGGTTGAAGTTGACACTGGGAGCACCACTGATTACATCTGTCTTACATTCTGCCATAGATTCTATTAGTTGACTCTCTCCTAGGAGACAACAAGGTATCTAGCAGTGAGCTGAATATCCCATAGCAGCTAGTTGTTGCCGTTCAACAGCCAAGTCGTGAGAGCTAGTTTTTTTTCATTTGTGGGTGAAACAGTGGGCCTTGAGATAGTAGATACAGGCAAGTCGTGAGTCGGAGTGGTAGAGCTGTTGTTAGACTCAGGATTTCGGAGAACCAGGGTTGACGTGGTCACCACGGTGCCACCAGAATGACCTAAGCCCTCTGTCGTCATATCTGCTGCATGACCCGGGGAAGAATTGGGATGGCAGGAAAGGCATATAGATGTCCACTCGGCCAGGTCGTCAACAGTACATCTATTCCCAGATGATAGACGAAATGGAGAAGCACTAGCCGAACCACTCTCAGTTCTAGCCTATTGATGTGCCAGATCTTTTCGTCCTCGCGCCACCTGCCCTGGGCCGAGCCGAACTTCCAGTGTGCTCCCCACCCCCAGTTGCTTTCATCTGTTGTTACTATTGTCCTTTCCGGGTGCCTCAGGGGTAGGCCCCATTCCAGGTGACTCGAACTGTACCACCACATCAACTGCTGCTTCAGCCTGTCTGGTAGTTTGATGTGAAGATGGGTATTGCACGCAATTTCCTCCTGACAGGGACGAAGGAAATTCTGTAGGGGCCGAAGGTGTAGTCTGGCCCATGCCACCGTCTCTACACAGGACACCATACTTCCCAGAACTTGTGCGAGGAACATGAGGTCTGCCAAATCTTTTTCCCCCAGACACTCCAGCAGCATCCGTAACTTGTTCACTCTCTCACCTGAGAGGAAAACCCGGTCCTGGCGGGTGTCCAACCTGACTCTCAGATGTAGGATGGATGTGGACGGCGTCAGGCAGCTCTTGTCTCTGTTGATCAGGAAGCCGTGACTTTCTAGGCACCCGATCGTCAGGTGTATGTCGGTCAAGCACTGTTCTGATGATGGAGCTCTCAGGAGAATGTCGTTCAGGTAAGCATAAACGTGTATGTCCTGTGTCCTCAGATGTGCAACAAGGGTTGCTAGGACTTTTGTGAACACCCTGGGTGAAGAGGATAGTCCGAAGGGAAGCGCTCGAAACTGGAAATGTCAATCCTCGACTGCGAACCTCAAGTACCTCCGATGAGACAGTTATATCACGATGTGGAGGTAGGCTTCCCATACGTCGATAAAGGCTAGGAAGTCCCCCGGTTGTAGGGACGCTGTGATGGACTCAGTGTCTCCATCCTGAACTTCCTGTACCTGACTTCTTGTCGAGGATGGCCCACACGTCTTCATTTTTCTTTGGAATGGTGAAGAAGATGGAGTACACCCCGTAGTGCCGCTGAGAAAGGGGTACCAGCTCTATGGCTCTTATTTCCAGAAGGTGTTGTATTGCCCTCTGGGTCTTGGCTGCTTTTTCCCTGTCCCTTGAAAGGGGGGATGTAATGAAACTTCTCCCTTGGAAGAGACATGAATTCTATTAAGTGGCCCTTTGTCATGGTCTCGAGCACCCACCGGTCTGAAGACGAGTGTGTCCACTGGTCTGCAAAAGATCGTAGCCTCCCCCCCGATGTATGTTTCTGAGTTTAGAGGCGGCTGCCACCCATCATGCCTGGGGCTTAGGTTGTTTCTGATTTGGGGGCGGAGGTCTCTTGCGTTGGAACTGTTCTCCCCCTCCACGGTTCCGCTGCCATCTGGGTTTTCCTGGGCAAAAGTTCTTTTTCCAATTATCTCAGTGGTTCTGTGAAGAGGTTCTGGGACGAAAGGAGATCTTGCCTACGCTCTTTGTGGGTATCAGCGGCAGGGCCTTCCCTTTTTCTTTTCTGGCTCCGTGATGAGAACATTGCCCATGGCCTCTCCAAATAGTTTCTTGCCCTGATATCTAGCCCCTGTCAGTACCGCCTCAGACGGGAGATCTACCTTCCATGGTTGGAGTCATATCGAGTGACAAGCCATGACATTAGTCACCATGGCTCTTGCATTTAACTGGATAGCATCCAGGATCATGTCCGCTGAATAGGCTGTGGCCAGAGCTAGCTTCTTAAAACTGTCTTTCAGCTTTTTCTTTTTTACTTTGCGGGCAAGGTCGCTGGCACCCTCTGAGTGGGAGGGAAGTCTCTCCTGCCGGTTGCTCCCATCCCTGTCAGGCTCCCATGATGGGGAAGAGCAGGTTGCTCCCTGGACAGAGGATCCCCCCCATGGAGGAGCGGTGGCTCAAGGAAATGCCCATCCCCCGTGAGGGACTTGAAGAGGTGGGGAGAGACAATGAACTTCTGTCCCAGTCACAGCAGGACAGCTTCGGGGACCTCTGCCAGAAGGCGAGGTCCAATCCCCTGCCCCGGAGCATCCCTGAGCTCACTCACCCTCTCCTGAGGTTCATCTGGGCCGTGAGGCGCCGTGATGTGGAGCGCAGCCGCGCCTGTGCCACCTGCCTCTTTGCTGCCCAGGGGGAGGGGCAAGCCCGCGTCCCAGCGGGACTGGCTCCCTGCTCTCGCTGTCATGGTGGAGCACATGAAAACCAGGAAGGCTGGCCCGCGCGCCTAGCGCCGAAAAGCCTCACTGTGGCTCAACTCCCCGTCAGCTCTAATGCTGCAGGGGAGGAGCGGCTCTAGGTGTGGCGGCTCCCCCCGTAGAACTGGGCCCCAGAGATATTGAAGGTGACTGGGGGGGGGGTAGGGGCAGAAACCCCAGTCCCCTTCCAGCAGCTTAACCCTGCCCCCCGCTAAGGAGGGGGAGGAGCAAGAGGAGCGGGCCAGAGAAGAGAAAAAAAGAAAAGGAAATAAAGGAAGGCAAAAAAACCCCTAAGGCCTAGGCTCCCAAATTGGGAGCCGCAATCCTGCTTCCTACCCCCAGCAAGGCAGTAACAGAACTGGGCTAACTGGTGGACTGTGCCCTCTCTCGGGATGTGGCTGTCAATCAAATTGATCCTGCCTATCCTGAAGGAGGGAGGGACACATCCCATCAGCGAGGACCATCTGTCCTCGGAGGAGGGGAGAACATATTCAGTGCCTAATGGTAACACTAAAGGTACCCACTTTGGGAATTTGCTGCTGAATCCCATTGCCAACTGATCAAAAATCATATCCAGTGATCTTTGAGATGTGCAAGTTATATTTTTAAGCTTGTTCTTAATTTGCTATAACAAATTATGTATCTAATAGTTTTTTCTGACCATAACTTGAGCTTTCTATCTGCCACTGCTATAGAAAGCAGCTGCCACTGCTATAGAAATTAATAAAAAAAAGTAACTGTCAACATTCATTATTGTAAAGATTTATGCAAAGTTGTTAGGCAAGGCTTTTCAAATCAACCACAATATAGGAACTGCAGACAACATATACCTTGTTATCCACCATGGCAGATATAAAACTTCAAACTTTAAACATGGCAAAATGCATTGATATTTTTTATCGGAGTTTTAAAAAAGAACAGTTAATGGTAACCATATTTCCTGGGTTCAGATCACAATGTCCTAAAAGGGCAAAGTTGGAGAGCCACTAACTTGCAAGTGTTTGCAAGAGATGTGCACCTGGGGTAGGAAAATACTCCCAGAAAATGGAGCACGGTTAAAGAGCAACATAAGGAAGGGCATGAGCGACATGGAAAAACATGCTGTACAGTTACTCCTTTAAGCAGCAATGTGCTTGATTTTTCTAGACCATGGATGACTCAAGTGTTTAGATGATTCTTAAGAATCACACTCTTGACATCTCTACCCCATTCTTTCTCTACCACTTTGCTTCCAAACTCCTGGAACATGCTGTCTACACTCATTGTCTCGACTTCCTCTCTTACAGTTCCTCCCTCAACCCCCTTCAGTCTGACTTCCGTCCTCTCAACTTCACTGAGACCACTTCTGCCAAAATCGCCTTCTCTTTGCCAAATACAATGATCTCTTCTCCATTCTTGTCCTGCTTCATCTCTCTGCTGCCTTTGACATTCCACACCTCCCTTCTTGACTTGGTTTGCTCCCTTGTTTTCCAAGACTCAATCAACTGGTTCTCTTCTTATCTCTTCAGCCACTCCTTCAGTCTCTCTCTTGCTGGTTCTTCCTGCACATCCTTTCCAGTAGGAGTTTCCCGAGGCTCTGTCCCCAGCCTGCTTCTCTTCTCTCTGTACACTCTGTTTCCAGGCAAACTCACTGAATCTCTTCGTTTCCAGTATCACCTGTATGCTGATGACAACTCTCTCTTTCCACCCTCACCCTCTCCCTTAATACAGTCTTGCATTACATACTGTCTCCCTGATATCTCAGCCTGGATGTCACACTGCAGTGTCAACTCAAACGTAATGTGTCCAAAGTTGAACTCCATATATCCCCTCCCCCCCCCCAACCTTCTTCTGACTGCTCCTTCCAAATTTCTATTGATGAGATCACCATCCAGACTGACTCTCACGCATGTAGCCCGGGGTTTATTTTTGACTCCTCCTTCTCCTTTAAACCTCAGATCCAATCTGTCACCAAATCCTGTTGTCTCTCGCTGCAGAACATTGCCAACATCCAGTTCTTCCTGTTTCCACTACTAAAACTCTATATTAATCTCTTGATTCGACTATTGCAACCACCTCCTGACTGGCCTTCCTCTCTCATCTTGCCCCCCTCACTTATGTTCAAAACTCTAATGCCAAGATCATCCACCGTGCCCACCACTTTGATTATGTTCAACCCCTCTTCTCTTCCCTCCAACTGGTTCCTTCTACCTGAACGCATTCAGAACAAGCTCCTGGTTTCAGGAGCCCTTAATGGTCTTGCCTCCTCACATTACTCTGCACTTGTTTCCTGCCACGCTCCTGTAGCTCCGCTTCACCTCTGCTACCATGTTTGCCTTCGCGTGATTTCCTTCCTCCTTAAAACGCACCCACACCTTCTCCTTTGCTGCCCCCATGCCTGAAATGAGCTTGTTTTTTCTCACTCTCTCTGTGAATGCATTTGTTCTCCTCCCTCCAAGCTTCAAATTCCCCCATGAAAAACTACCTCTTCCATCAGGCTTTCCCTCGTTCCACATCCCCTTAGTCTCCTCCCTGTTCTTCTTGGGGTCCCCTTCTCCACTGTAACTAAACTAAGCATGTGTACCTGCAACTTTGTGGATGTGTCCCCATCTCTCCCTCTGTTCCCCTCCCTTGTCCCTCTTAGACTGAAAGGGCCTGTCTATAATTGATTAATGTAAAGTACCAAGTACTTTGCCAGTACTATAGAAATACTTAACAACAACAATTCTAAACCACATTCAGCATTTCATAAAATTATTTTTGAAACAATCACTAGATAGAAGATGAGATAGCTAATGCAATTAAGAATACCACCCCCTACCTTCATCCCTCGCCCTCCCCCACCCCCCGGATAAACATACCACTCAAAAGTATACTGGGAGATCCTATTTCCCCTGCAACCTCGCGTCTATTTGTCACTTTCCATCCCACAATATAACTCATATGTTTATTTATTTATTTATATCCTACCCTATCCCCAAAGGCTCAGTGAGGCTCACAATAAGTACATTAAAAATACATATACAAATATACGTAATTAAAACCCTATAAAAACTAAGAACACCCCTCTTACTACCCCCCCCCCCATTATATTCCTGCCCATTAAATGCCTTGTCGAATAAAAAGGTCTTTAACTGCCTCTGGAAGACATTCAAACTAGGTCTTAGGTGAACCTCCAAGGGAAGGGAGTTCCAAAGCTGTGAAGCAGCCACTGAGAATGCCTCTCTTCAAGCCTGAGTCATATGCAACTTGGTCAACGGTCAAATTTGCAGATGACACAAAGTTGTTCAAGGTAGTTAAAACTCAAGCAAACGGCGAAGAATTGCAGGAGAATCTTGCAAGACTGGGTGCCTAGGCATCCAAATGGGAGATGAAATTTGATGTGGACAAGAACAAAGTGCTGCACATAGGGAGAAATGACCCAAGCTGTACGTATACAATGCTGGGTTCTAAATTAGGAACTACCACTCAGAAAAAGGATCTTGGAGTCATTGTGGACAATACATTGAAATCTTCAGCTCAGTGTGTGGTGGTGGTCAAAAAGAAATCAGAATGTTAGGAATCATTTGGAAAGGGATAGAGAATAAAACTGAAAATATCATAATGCCTCTATATAGATCTATGGTACAACCACACCAGGAGTATTGTGTGCAGTTCTAGTCTCCCCATCTCAAAAGACATAGTAAAACTAGAAAAGGCACAGAGAAGGGCAACAAAAATGACCAAATGTATGAAACGGCTCCTGTATGAAGAGAAGCTTGGTAGGTCGGGGTTCTTCAGCTTGGAGAGCAGACGACTGAGAGGGAATATAATTGAAGTTTATAAAATCATGAGTAGTGTGACACACAAACTCCACACAAGTCCATGGCATTTCTCCTCTTGTAAAAAAGAGAGGGGGAGCTCTTGCTCTCTCTTCCCCCTCCCCTTCAGTGAACTTAGGGAGGAAGGAGCAAGGAGGAGTGAGCTCTTTCCATCCCTCCTCCCAATCTGGTAGGGGAGGGACCAGGGGGAGCAAGAGGAGCTATGAGGTAGCCAGAGCGTTTAGAAAAGACGCCCCCTAGGCCTTGCTGATGGGTTTCTCCATAGGAACCCAGCCAAGGAGCAGCTGGCACCTTCCCCACTCCCTCCCCAATCCCCCAGAAAGCACTGGTTTTCTGGACCAGTGCCCAGCGCATGCTACCTGAGGGTTTGGGGAGGTCATCTAAGTCCCCGCCTCCCTCTAGCTCTCTAGTCAGTGAGTAGAAAAGCTAGAGGGAGGGGGGAGCAGCAGGAAGAGGATGTTTGTCTCCTCCCCTTGCAGTGACTCAAAAGCATTTGCAGTTCTTTCCCTGCAGGCTTTGTTTATGTATCATCTGTTAGCTTCTGGCTGCATGCCAAAGATATGACTCATCGGCTCTGCACGCAGCCAGAACTGGAGAGTTAAAATGTAAACAAAGCCTTCAGCAAATGGGGAAACTCAGCGCTGCTACTGGATCAGCTGAGGAGCAGCCCTTGGCGCCCCAGAAAACATGGGGGGGACGCCTGGGGGGCTAGGGGGCGCCTAACACTCTGGGGAAGGGACTTGCTCTTGCAAGTTCTTCTACTGCACTAAGTCCAAACAACGTGAACATGCAGAGAGGCAGTTGCTGCCCTACAGGTTTGGAACTTCCTACCCCCTGGAGGTTTGTCAAAGCCTGAGCATGAACATCTTCAGAAGACAATGTACAACCTATTTATTTGGTTGGTCTCTTCATGGATGTGGATAGAACTGGGGGGGAGGGGCAGTGGCAGGAGTGGTTGTAGTTGGAATTTTAAATGATACATTAGTAATCTGCTCTAACTTCCTACCTCCTATAGTTACAGTTCCAGATCTCTGTATACTATAGGGACCTGTGCTGCCGGAGTGGTGAAACCAGACACCTAGGTGCTGCTGTGTCAATTGCCCAAGTCAATGGGCTATTCCACTAACCGACCAAACCATTGAAAGGACAGCCACAGAGGTCAAATGGTAAATCCACCAAAGAATTCTGGAATCCTGTTGGATCAATTTGTCTCTGGGGGTAGAACAACCTAACTGGTCTACCACCCTGACAGGGATAAAAGAGAGCAGGGATCTGTGCCTTGATTTGACCATGACGAAGGTGTCTTTACAGCACCCCCTATAATTGAGCACCCTATTTCCAGGCCAGTGCAGAACATTAAGTCCAATGTGCACTCAGCTTCATTTGTGGGACCAGTTATCACCTAAGATATTTATTCATATCCAGCTCTCATTTATATTTATTTACACCCTTCCCTTTCCTACAGGATCAGGGCAGCTTATATTCAAAAATATAAAAATCATTACTAATGTATCATTTAAAATTCCAACTACAACACTCCTGCCACTGCCCCCACCCCCCAAGTTCTATCCACATCCATGAAGAGACCAACCAAATAAATAGGTTGTACATTGTCTTCTGAAGATGTTCATGCTCAGGCTTTGACAAACCTCCAGGGGGTAGGAAGTTCCAAACGTGTAGGGCAGCAACTGCCTCTCTGCATGTTCACGTTGTTTGGACTTAGTGCAGTAGAAGAACTTGCAAGAGAACACCCTCAGCTGACCTAAGGGAGCACGGCAGAACAAAGGGGAGAAGGTAGTATTTTAGATATGCAGGGCCCAAACTGTTAAGGGCTTTATAGGTCAAAACCAAAATGTTTAATTATGCAAGGAACGCTATTGGCAGCCATGGAGACCCAACCCTGTCAGAGGTGTTCTTCACCAGCTGCAGACTCTGAACAGACTTCAAGGGCAGCCCCACATAGAGTGCGCTGCAGAAGTCTAGCCTCAAGGTTTTGAAAGTATGGATGATGAAGGCCAGATTCAAATCAGATAGAAAAGGTTGCAGCCTCCTCACCAGGTGAAGTTGTTGGAAAGTGCTCCAGGCCACCATCGCAGCCTGATGTTCCAGGCGCAACAAGGGATCCAGGAACACCCAAGCGCTATGAGACTGAGTGACCAGAGGAGGCTGAATCCCCTCAATAACGGGCACACCTATCCCTCCCATCTCCCAATATTGTCTTGATGCAGTTTCAATTGGCTCAACCACCTTCTGCCTCCAATGGCGGGCAAGCACTGCATAAGTGAAAAGAGGAGACAGAGTCGAATGTCATCAGCATACTGATGGCACTGCACCCCAAATCTAAAAACAACCTTGCCTAGTGGTCTTAAATACACATTGAACAAAACAGCATAGATCCCTGTGGGACCCCACAGACCACCAGGGTCCCCGCATTTTATCTTTGCCCTGGGCTCCACAAATCCTAAGGCCAACCCTGATCATTCATCACCACCCACTGGGACCTACCTGACAGGAAAGAACGGAACCACTGAAGAGTTGCACTGCGTACCCCTGAAAAGTCCCACACTCATCTCACCACCACCTCATGATTCGCTGCGTCAAAGACTGCCAAAAGATTTAACAAGATCAACAAGGTATGATCTGTCGATCTTGAGGGAAAGAGAGTTGACCAAGGTCGAAAGTGCAGTCTCAGTAAAATATCCAAGACAAAATCTGAACTGACAATGCTCCAGTAATCCAATAGCACCAAGATGCACCTGAAGCTGCTGAGGAACTACCTGTTTAATAACCTTCCCTAAAAAGGGAAGATTAGAAACAGGGCAGGAACTGGCCAGAGAGACAGGGCTAAACAATGGTTTCTTAGGCAGGGGGTTATGCAACTGCAGCCTTAAGGGCATGCAGCACCCTCTTATGCAACCCAAGCCTCCCAAAGCCCCAGTGTCTCCAGGCTGGCATATATTTAACCGACACCTGGTCACCTGCATCACCTCAAGCTCTCTCCCTGCATCAGCTTTCCTAGAATCATAGAATCTTAGACCTGGAAGAGAGCTCAGCGGTCATCTAGTCCAACCGCATCCTCAATGCAGGAAATCCACAGCTACAGCATCCCTGACAGATGGCTGTTCAGCCTCTGTTTGAAAACCTCCAGCGAAGGAGGGCCCACCATTGCCCTAGGCAGTGTCTGTTCCACTGTTGAGCAGCTCTTACCGTTAGGAAGTTCTTCCTAGTGTTTAGTCGAAATCTTTTTTCTTGTAATTTGAGCCCATTGATTTTAGTCCTGCCCTCAGGAGCAACAGAGAACAAAGTCTGCTCCATCTTCTATGTGACAACCCTTCAGCTATTTGAAGACAGCTATCATCTTTCCCCTTAGTCTTCTCCTCTCCAGGCTAAACATACCCAGCTCCTTCAACCTTCCCTCATAGAACTTGGTTTCCAGACTCCTGACCATCTTTGTCACCCTCCTCTGAACCCGTTCCAATTTGTCAATGTCCTTCTTAAAATGTGGTTCCCAGAACTGGACAAAGTACTCCAAATAAGGTCTGACCACAGCAGAATAGAGTGAAATTATTACTTCTCGGGACCTCAACACTATACTTCTGCTAATGCAGCCTAGAACTGTATTAGCCTTTTTAGCAGCTTAATCACATTACTGACTCATGTTCAGTTTGTGATCATCTACAACCCCAAGATCCTTATCACATGCACCGCTGCCAAGCCAGATATCATCCATCCTATACTTGTGCATTTGATTTTCTTACCTAAATGCAGAACTTCACATTTATCTCTGTTGCATTTCATTTTGTTAGTTTTGGCCCAGCTTTCCACCTTGTCAAGATAATGTTAAATCATGTTTCTGTCTTCTAAGGTGTTACGCTATCCCTCGCAGTATTGTGCCACCTGCAAATTTGATAAGCATCCCCTCTACTCCTTCATCCAAGTCATTAATAAAGATGTTGAACAGTACAGGGCCCAGGACCGAGCCCTGAGGCACCCCACTCAATACGTCACTCCAGATTGATGGGGAGCCATTTATGAGCACTCTTTGGGTATGGTTCTTCAAGCAGCTGTAAATCCACCTAACGCTAGTATCATCTAGCCATATTTTACCAACTTGTCAAGAAAGATATCATGGGGGACTTTGTCAAATACTTTGCTGAAATCAAGATTTACTATGCCCACAGCATTCCCGTGATCTACTAAACTAGACATTCGATCAAAAAAGGAAATAAGGTTAGTCTGGCATGACTTGTTCTTGACAAACCCATGCTGGGTCCTAGTAGTCACAGCATTGTTTTCTAAATGCTTACAGACTGACTGCTTTATAGTCTTGACAAGCTGGTAAAATATGGGCTAGATGATACTACCATTAGGTGGATTCTCCCTTCCTCTCCTTCCCTTATTCTTGGGGACTTTAACTTCCATGTTGGAGACTCCTCTGAGGCCCACGCCTCTAAACTTCTTGCCTCAATCTCCTCATTTGGCCTCCAAATATGCTCCACCTCCCCTACTCACCAGCATGACCTTGGTCTGGTCTTTTTATCCAAATGTGCTCTGTCATACCTCTCCACCTCTGATCTAACCCTCTCTGACAACCATCTGCTAACTTTTACACTTAACCATCCTCTCCCACAGCCTCATCCAACCACCACCACCACCCCTTTAGAAATCTCCAGACTATTGATCCTTGCATCCTCTCCACTACCGTCTCATTTCTCCTTTCCCCTTCAACTTCACTGGAGCCTGTTGATGAGGCACTCTCCTGTTATAACACTGCTCTCTCTCTCCTGCTTTGGATTATCTTGCCCTTTCCACTCCCCATTCTATCAGTGTGCCAAACCCCAACATTGGCTAATCCTCCAACTTCACTCCCTACGTTCTTGTGTCTGCACTGCAAAAAATAGCAGCTGCCTTTAACCAAAATGGTGGCAACCAAACTGATGTCACCCGTTTTTTGTTTAAGGGCAGTAGCATTTGTGCATTCGCAAAACAGCCCCTGAAAACTTTCTGCACATGCACATTTTAGAAAAGGGAGCTCGGCAGTGTGCTGCAGTAAGGGAACCTGTTGCGAGGCCCCCCCACAGCAGCAGCAGGCAGGCAAAGCTTCAATCAAGCCCTTGGAGTCCAATAAGTACATGCCAAGGCCCCGGAGGATGAAGGTGGGGGAATCTGAAAATTAAGTACCCTGCAAATGGCAGTCCTATTTACCGCCTGCTTCTGATTAAACCATAATGAAAAATAACAGCATTTGCAGGCCATTATGGTTTAATACGAAATCAAAAGTCCCATCCCTAATTGGAGATGCTATCAATACGGCTGGAAGGCTCCTCCAGTCCAAAAAGAGCTAAGTGTAAAATGCACATAACTGTCTGGAGAAGCAGGTTCCCTTGCTTCCTGGCAATGCAAAGACCCAAGTTTGATCCTGCATGAACTGCTGCACTGTTCAAGAGAATCAGCATTGGGATCTGTCATTAGGCCAGAGAGAAAGTGGGCTTTCCCTTTAAAGCAACCTAATCTGTAATCCAACGGATCAGGACCTGCCTCCGCCAAGCATTTCTGTTATCCAGATCTCTGCTTCCTGAGAGAAGATAAATGGTGGCAACTAACATTGGCTAGGCTGCTGTCAGGAAGGGAGGGCATAGTACCACGCAAAGTGTTCTTCCACATTATTTCGAACTTCCCAACTTCTCATTCCCATAGATTGCTCCTTTAAGCTTCTCCTTATACAGGTTCATCCTTCAGGATTCCTCTCCTCCTTTGTAACTAAGCTAAGTACTTGCACCTGCAACTTCTTAACTCCCTTCCCCTTATCCATAGGAAGTTCGGATTCAGATTAATCTGTAACAGCACGGAACATGCCATTATGGATGAATCCAAATTGAACTTGAACAGTGCAACAAGCAGCTTATTTTGGTTCGGCTCTAAAATAAAAAAATAAAAAACAAAATTACTATGGCCGCTGGACTATTATGTGTATGTGTGCCCTTTTCCAAAATGTCGCTGCCATTCTAGAAAAGGGCAAATAACTGCACATGTGCAAATGCACATACTGAGCATGTGCTTCCTTTTCCAAAATGGTGGCAGAAGTGTTGCCACCATTTTGGAAAAGGGCAGCAAGTCTGCACATGTGCAGTGAACATTTTGTGCATGTGCAGACCGGGTGCTCTTTTCCAAAATGGCAATGATGCTGCCACCACCAGTTTGGAAAAGGTTACGCATGCACAGAATGACCCAGCAGTCATTTGCACATGTCCATTTTTAAATTATTATTTTAATTGATTTAAATATGGATCCATAATACGAATCCATATTTAAATCTGATAACTTTGGGCAAACGAAACAAAAACAAAATGAATTTCCATCCAAAGGACCACCCCTAATCTAATATTATATTGTAAACCCCTTGGGGTAGGGACCTCTCTCCAATCAGCACCAGCAATGCACCTGACACTATATAAATAATAGCTGAACGACTTCCCAATCTAGGTAGGCAATTTTTGGCTGTTAAGGTATTTTAACCTAGCCAAACTAAGCTTGATATTAACAATTTTCACTTTTTTTGTTGTAAATCTTACTAAGAATGTGTCTCTTCCACCAGTCGAAACTAACTAGTAAGATGCAGAAACACACAGAGAAAAAGCTCCTCAAATATTAAAATGTAGTTTTCTGTTTCAGAATGCCTTCTCTGATATGGAAACTTTTAAATCTCTCTTTTCCCACTATCTGGTTGACATTGTTTCATATTATTTCATAGCTGTGAGATGATAATTGTGTCAAAATTATTTATTCACACTAACTGATGTCTTTTAGAGACGTAAGACATTAGCTATTTCCTGTAAAACCAGGCTCCTGAGCAGTGTTAACCAGGTTTTGTTTTCACAGGTAAAAGTAATCTTAGGCAAACACAGTGACAAGGGAGGGAAGCACAGTGCAAGTTAATCTCAACATTCCTCCATATGACTGTCTGGAATACCAAAAAATTTTGCACACTAAACCCAAGATACTGTATGTGTTAACAATAATGAATCTATAATGGTCCTTGATGGAAATTTATACAAAGTTATTTGGCCAGACATTTACCCCACCCCCCCATGATTGACAGACAGACAGACACACACACACACGCGCGCGATACCCAGAGTGCAGCTAATGGGATTTGACGCTGGCTTTAATTTTAATGAAGAAAGTTGCCAGTAGCAACAAAACTGTCAGCAGCAGCCAAGCACCATTAATAAAGACCCAGACAACATTAGTGGCATGGCAACAGGACAAAAGGTTCCTCCCTGGTTCATGCTGTGCTAAATTGGCTGCCCAATTTTTCTTAAGTGTCTATACTATTTAGAAGGCAATTTATTAATTTTTGTCATCCATTGTAGGTTGACAGGTCATCATTTTGTATCCCGAATTTAAGATAAAATTAATTGAAAGTACTGGCAGTATTTATGAGTGGTATTATTTGTCAATTATGGTTGCCGATGATGCTTGGTACCACCAACTTCAATGGTTTCTATGCTTGGGTGTGTCGTGCAGACATTTTGCATCATTTAATGGGAGTTATGTGAAAGTGACAAAAACAATTACCCAATCAATTCACATGACTCATCAAGGAAGGGCAACGTATACATTCTCTTAATTCACTTTTGAGGCAATGAAATGTTAAGGAGAAATGGTATAATCCAATCAAGATAGGGAATTTGAAAATCATTCTAATTACCTGCAAGAAAAATATACTTTTAGATAGATAGATACACACACACACACACTTTGTGTGTGAGTATGTGTGTGTGTGTGTGTGTGCGCACGCACGCAAATAACACACCTGTGAGTTAGGGTTCTGAGACCTGTGAGATTCTTGTGGCCTGAGAAATAACTGCCACCAGAGAGAAATGAAGATAATACAACTGACTGGCAAAATCTTAAATGGTTTATCATATGCACTGAGCTTTTTTTTTTTTTTTAAATCACAATCACCCAAGCGGCAGTCTCCAGGAGTTAATACAGAAAGAAAGGCAAAGCTTTTAAATGTAAAGGCTCAGTGCAGCTTCAATATGTTTCCCTTGTAGCAGAATTAACTACTGAAAGTCAGCACACTTTATAGTTTACCACAACCCCAATCACCATTGTGTCTTTTCTATTTAACACCAAGGCAATATAATACAACTCAAATATAGATAAGGACAAAGGAACTTAATTACAACCAATGTGACTGCATCACACCATTTCTTAGAGGCAAGGGAAACCTCATACAGCCAAGTCCAGCATCCATGATCCAAACACAGCTTCCAAAGAAAAGAAAAAAAAGAAATCATCTCCACAGATGTTTACTCAGCTTCTTCTATACCATGTGCAGTCCTTTTCTTATCTCTGCTCCTCTTTGGCCCTCTGGACTGACTGATTGCTCACTTGTAAATGCAAGTGAAAGCTGTAACATTCATGCAGCAGGCTAGTAGCAAGGAGGCCTCCTCCCCTCAGCAGTCAACAGATATGAGCCCACATCTGGTTTTGGAGAGAAACTGTCAACAGTAAGCCTTAAAGCTACAGGCTCCCATTTCCACCAGCAGGGGCTTACTTGCAGCAATGGGTGTTTTTCCACACACATTTCCCCTGGATGTTTGCTGTTACATCCTGAACTTTCTGTGTGTTTAAATGGGTGTTTTTAGACACACATTTCTCCTTGGATGTTTGCTGTAACATCCAGAACTTTCTGTGTCTCTAAATCACTGATCCAGATCTTAAACATCCTGATCTTTGAACTTCTGCGTGAAACTTCTCCCAGAACTTTTGTGTGTAAAAAGTTCTCCTGGTAAAATGCTTTGCTCCAGGCAGCTGTGGTCACTTGGTTTCCATGGCAGCGCCTCACGTTTACTGCTGCGGCTACTTTAGGCTGCCTCAGGGCAGTGTGTGTGTGAAAAGTGCATCTGGAACTTACTTGTGGACTTGTAAACCCAGAAGTTTGAAACATCCAGAACTTTAACGTGTGTCTAAAAATGCCCAATGTAAAGTTAACTATTTCTAGTAACCTAGGGATATGGAGAGAGAGAGAGAGAGAGAGAGAGAGAGAGAATGAATTTAAGATGTTACTCAGCATTTTAATCTTCTCATTAAACTATGTTTGTTAATTGCGAACAACTTTGAACACCACAAACTTGTCGACGCACCCCTGCCAAGGAAGACGCGGACACATATATGGGTTTGAACAGCCGCACTCTTTATTATTAGTCAAAAAAGGGGGAAGAGGTAACCCTCCCACCTCCCCCTTTGAACTGGGGTCCTATCAATCTCTACCTAACTGTTAACCATCCCCGCAGGAGGTTCCCCTACTGTAACAGGCGCTGTCCTGTCCGCCTGTTGCCCCTCTTCTACCATCTTCGGGTTAAGCCCGAGGGGAATCCTCCGTCTGCTGGGTCCTGGCTTGTCGTCCCTGTAATGAAAAAGGAGTGCCCGACGCCGCCCACTTCCGTGGCGATGCGGATCCTCCTCATAGCCTGGGATACTGTCCTCCGCTCCCCGGTCTCTCGTGGCAGCATGGGAGGGCTCGTCCTCTTCACCCATCCTGCTATTGGTCCCACCCTCACGTGCTCTCTCTCGAGCTCTTCTACGCGGGCCTGATATCCCGCCAACTGGGCCTGCATGGCTTGAAGGACAGTGTCCTGCGAGGCCCCGTCCTGTTGTTTCCCTCTGGCTCTAGACTCTTTTGGAGGGGCCTTAGCGACCTTCTTTGCCTGGGTTTTCCCTTGCCCTTTACGCTTACGAGAGGCCATCCCTGATCCACCCCCTCCCCACGCAACCTTCTTGTAATTTCTCTTGGAAATCCCCCTTAACACCCTGGGTGGGAGTTGCACAAAAAATTTTTTTGAGCGTCCCTTGACCACCCAGAAAACTCCCCCAGGGGGCCAATGCCCTGGTGGGCCCACTCCCAGGGGGGAATAGGGCCTATAAGGCCCTTCAAGGCTAAAGAGGGCCTATACGGCCCTTCAAGGATAAAGGGGGGGGGCAAAGGCTGGCCCCATGCAAGACCTCTGTTCGACTGCTGGGCTTTACACACTTATTTTTGCTGCAGCCCTGAATGGGCCCTCCTCCCGGAGGGGGATTAGGGCCTATAAGCTTTGTTTGGGGGGAGGCGGGGAGATCGGCTCCGCCCTGATAGGGGCCGCCTCACCAGCCCTTGTGGCCGGTCCTTTCCTCCCTTGACCCCAGGTTCCTCTGCCCTCGCTTCCCCGAGGGGGGGAGATTCGCAGGCCTTTCGGGGGGGGGGGGCTGCTCCTAAGGCACCCGTCCCCGGGAAGGATTTCCACAAATTCAGGCTGGGGTGGGGTGGGGTGAACAAAGGTGGGGGGGGGAGAGAGGTCCAAGCACCCTGTCGGGGCCACTTCTCACTGCCGCCTGTGTGTGCGTGCCGAGATCGCCCGCTCCCAGCCCGGCTGCTCAGGGGGTCGCTGTGAAGCCGCAGCTTCCTCGGCTGTCTCCCAACCCTTCTCCCTACCCCACTGCTCAACCGTCTCACGGCAAGCAGCCTGACTCAGCCCGCCGCCTTGCCGTGCGTCCTACTCCCCGCTCTTCGCCCGGCCGAATGAAGCGGCTGAGCAGGGAGTCTAAGATGGTGCCTGGGAATCCCAACTCTCGTGAGAGTCCTGGGCGCCTTTTACACCGGTTGCCTAGCAACCACAACCTTCTCCCTGCAATGCTCATGCGGCCACTCCTTCCCCATCCTCCTTGCCAGGGATGGGGAACGGGCGCCGCCAAACCCCCGCCGCAGCGATCACAGAGGGGACTTCTCTCGAGAAAGATGTTTCCAAACGCTAGTTTATTTGCCCTGAAAGCATTTGCATAGGCTAAATGGTTTCCAGCTTTGGAAGGTCAGAAAAGATCAAACCTTAAAATAACAATATTTGGATTATCATCATTTCTCTCTCTCTCTCTCCTGCCCCTCTTCCAATTGTGGTATTTTAAAAATACAAAGCACTATTGAGGCAAGTGCTTCATATCATTTGTAAGCTTGTATTCCAATGGCTTCTAGCTGTAAGGTTTCTCAAGAGAGTAGTCAGCATAATAATGTCATGATTCAAGTGGAAAAGGAAGCAAAATGGTAATCAGCAAGACATGATTTTAAGGACTGATATTTTGCCAGGACTCGAAAAGAATACTTCATTCTATTAAGGAATTTGGATTATTTTTTTTTCAAAGTCTACATTCTAGTCTACATGCTGGCACTGGAGGTTCATAGAGTATCAGATGTTAAAATTATCACTTGTGACTGAACAGTGCTACTTTTGTCCAGAGCCTCAAACAAGTGTTGTTTTCAATCCCTGATCTAATACTTCCTATATTTCTAAAGAAACACAGACCTTAGACATACAAAGATCAACTCCCACGGTCAGTTTAGACAACTTTGAAAGCCATCTAATAAAAGAAAAACAAAGGTGACTCCAAAACGTCCTACAAAAGACTTCAAGAGAAGATTTATAACATCATACCACAGGACTTTTAACATACTTTCCAGGATACTTAAACAGAAGCAGACCAATCTCAGACTTACAGTAAGAATACTACGGCCTATCAGCACTCTCAAAATATGTCCTCATTCCCACACAAAGGGCCAGTTCCATCAGTAAAACCTCTTGTTCCTTCCATGAACTTCATATCATCAAATCCTTCCCCCAGAATGCCATCCAAGTCAAAATGCAAATTATCTCCTTACAGCCTACCATCCCTTGCCATGAGCTGTCTCAGATGCCTGCAGAACAACAGGTAATACTCAAATGCACACCAGACACATTGCTGCGCTCAACCACTTAGCTGTCACTGATACCTGACTCAGCCAAAGGCACAAAAATACACCCCTAAACCCATAATATGCCTAAACTAGAGTGATATATCGTTAATATCCCACCATAATTTTATCCACCACTAATTACACTATCTCTAGAGCATTTGCACGCCAGCAGCAGAAGACCTGTGATGCACATCTCAATACATTAAAAACTGCTGCTACAAAACATGGACACACCATCAGAGAAGACAACTGTGTCAGAGAATGCATAACCCATATATAACAAAGTATAAACCGTACCTAATGGGGAAAAGATTCTGAAGTAAGTTCTCTCTGAACTCAAGCCCTTCAGCCTTTAAGGGTGTTAACAAATGGGACAGCAGCCCACACCAGATGGATGTCCCCTTGCCGGTTTATTAGGTGTTCGCCCCACTGGCCACATAACCACCACCCACTAGACACACAGCCACCACTCATGGCAGGGTCATGGAGCATGTGGAGCTGCTAAAGTGTGCCTACGTTTCTGTGTCCCGTCAATTAGGTTGAGTGCAATACTGCACACGTACAGGCCCCAGGCTTGCAAGCACCGGAGAGTTGTGGGTGAAAAGTCAAGTGTATTCCAAGGAGCAACCCAACGTCTGCCTTAAAAGGCTAATGCAAATTCAGGCATGCATTCTTCTAGCTCAGCCTGGTTTGCAGCACGTACCTAAAACTCTCCATTTCAAAGCTGTTACCTTTTCTGTAGTGACTTCCATAGCCTTTACATTGCCGTGACCATGGCTCAGAATGACATCCAGGCAAGTATAATAAATTAATGCATGGGGGGGGCAGGGGGATTGTGTTTCCATAACTACATGATAAATGCTTCTCTTTATTGCTATCTAATAAGGGCGGGGGGGGTTTCTTTACTGTGTTCACAGGGAGCCAGGAGAGTTCTAGGTAGCAGCAGGCTACTCCCTGGGACTCAGCAGCACCAGACACGAATGGTATGCATAGGAAGTGGGTGGGAAAGGACCATGGTGGGCCAAAGGGCTGAGGGTGGAAGCAGCACCATAGCGGGATGACAGGGGAAAGAAAGGAACCATGATGGGGCGGCGGGTTGGAGGGAGGGGGAGACACCATGGCGGGCCGGCAGTCTGAGGGGGAAGCAGCATGGCCACCGGCAAAATGATGGCAGGTACAGACAAAATGGCAGCTGAGGGGGAAGGGTGTGAATGGCAGTGCTTCATTTCTGTATGTTCTACACTCCTCTACAAGAGGAGATGAACCACATGGTACTGGGATCCCGCTGCAGCAACCAAGGCCAGATACTCATTACCACTTCCCTTCGGACAGGTGGAGGGCTGTAAATTGGGCAGGCATGGGCTGAAACGCTCGGGCAGGAAGGTGAGTGTGGCTATCTAAACTAATGGCTTTCTACAGGACTGTAGAAAGGACTGCCACTGCAACTGGGGCAGACAGATCACCCAGCAACAAGCGTCCAGAAGAAACAGAACCTGCAGGTCTGCAACCAGCGACACAGGGACAATTCACTGAGGAAGCTGCTGGGGGGAGACCACATGGCGGGCGAACAAGATCCGGGATGCCATTCAGGGCATGACCCAGGAGCACATGCGGCTTGCACAGCAAAATGCCGCACAATGTAAAGTCTTGGTTGCCAAGGCCTGTCTGGAACTCTGGCAGGAGAACAGGCACTTGGCCTGCCTCTGGCAGCAGTACGAGCCCATATTGCCAGAGTTTCTTTTTTAGTAGAAAAAAATAAGTTTTTAGCTTTGGGTGAGAAAGATAACATGAGAGGGAAGCAAAGTGGTTTGAATGATATCTTTTATTGGACCAACTGCTGTTGGTGGAAACATATGGTTTATAGGTGTTGATGTTTAAACAATACAGCTGTTTTTGATTCTGAGTAAGCATAACAGTCCTCCACTTTATAGTAGTGTTACAGGTTCTGTCAGCATTCCATTTATTGTGGGCCACTATGTCATAAAATATAAGTGTTGGGTATAATGTGTATTAAAAGTAAATGTGAACTGTTTGAGCTTATGGAAGTATAAATATTAAAAAGATAAAATAAAATAGGGTTCCATTTTTTCTGGTACCTCCATGTGGCCGTTACATTAATATGTTTTCTGGTACCTCGCCTCTTTGCAAGATCGCCTCACACCCTGGGTTCTGGATCGGCCCCTGCGGTCATCTGGGAACGCCCTGCTGGACGCCTGGGTTTCCTGGGGGGGAGTCACACAGGACAGGGCGTTCTCGGTGGTCGCACCGCGCCTGTGGAACTCCCTCCCAGTGGGGGCCTGTCTGGCCTCAGACCTCCCAGGTTCCCATAGGAATTGTAAGACCTGTCTGTTCCGTCAGGCATTTGGAGAGGGAGAAGGGTGAGGGTGGTGGTGGTGGGGTGTGTGTGTATTTTGTTCTCCCCATTTTTGTATATGTTATTTAATCCTTTTATATATTTTATTGTATTTTTTATTGATTTTGTTAGCCGCCCAGGGCTGCCTGGCAGGAGGGGTGGGGTATACTTTTTAAAATAAATAAATAAATATGTTCAATGTGATATGTTTGATGTCAGTCCATTACTTGTGTGTATTGCACATACCTTGTGTACGTTTCCCGTAAAAGACAGTTTTGCAGCGTATTACATTCTTTTTTGGTATGCGTACATATGTAGATACAGTGTTGTGCCATGAATAAAAGAGCAGTATGACCAGCACTAACATCAACAGATTCAACGCCAAAACCCAGAATCCTCAAGGTAGCTGGGGTTGCAGCAAGGAGGCATGGATTCCAGGAGTGAAGGATCTATTGGCATTTGTTCTAGCTGCACCGTTCTTTTATTGATGCTTATCAAATGCAGCAACCTTTCATTTTGTGTCATAATTTATACTCCAGTTATATCTCTTTTTATCCTATTTATACGTAAACTGATCTGAAATGGAGTCCGTTACACCTGGAAAGAACAGAGAGCAGTGAAAACAGATTTTTACCTGGTAAAACCCCAGTAAATACCATTCCATAGTAAAAAAAACAACTCGGATTTACAAGAAGAGTTAAGGCTCTTACAAATTCAATCATGCACTAAAAAGCATGAAAACTGCAAGTTAAGACATCCGCTTTAACATCTGTGCCATGTTAGCAGTAAAGATATTGTATAGTCTCGCATATTGTGCTCAGTTACAACTTCGACTCCATGCACCCACAATTTGCCTTTGTCTTTCAGCCTCAATTCTCTTCCTCTTTGCAGGTTGGGGACAACACTAAAAGCTGGGGACAGGAGGGCGTGAGCTGGCCCCACACCCCTCCGTTTCCTCTTTAAGAAAGAGAGAACTTGGCAGTTCTTGCTCCCACCCCTTCTCCCTGTCAGGCGGTCGCCTGGAGGGCATAAAGGACATGCCCCCCGACCCCCAAGGGTCCCGAAAGGCGGGGGGACCCCCGTAGCACTTCCCTCACCGGATCCCTTGGCCAGCCGCCATGCACTGTCGGCATCCCCAGAACCCGGAAGTAGAGAGGGGAATCAAGCGAGACACACGCCAGACACGCCCCCGGCCGTCCCCAGCGCCTCTGAGAGCAGGCGCTCGGAGACGCCGAAAGTAGCAGCACCGGACACGCCCCCAGGAGCGGGGTTTCGTCGTTCGGCGTGCCTGCAGCTCTGCCCTCGCCCCCAGGCTACTTAAGCAGGCTACAGCAAAGCCTCCACGCTGGTGAACGGTGCTCTGCCTGTGAGACTGGCCCCCCTTCGTTTTTGTCCTACTTGAGTTCATGCCTTAGTGATTAGTGTTGTGGAAGCGAGAGAGTGTGTGTGAGTAACTGCTTGGTGACTGCTGTGCGAGTGCGGACAGGATTCGAGTGGAGCAGTTGAATCCGTTTTCTTATTGTCTCACCTGGGGTAATCCTGGGCCCGGGGAGTGGAAGTCCTATCCCTCCAGATTCCCCCTTCCCCAGGGTTCACACTACCTTTCCCTCCCGACCTTCCTCCCCACCTCTATCCCTCCTGGCACCCTGAGTGACTGCGGCCCGGGGAACGGACCAAGGCTTGTGCTAACCCAGATACCCAATGATGATCTAGGCCGGGTATCTTTTCGATCTACGAGGTCCTATAAGATCCTGAGGGTAGTTTTCCAGGCACTGCCTTGTGTTCCAAACCCCACAAACGACTGGCCTCTGTGTTTCCCAATCCCCTACCTTCTCCTTCCCCCTTGTGACGTACCCCTTAACCTCACAGTCCCCCTCTAATCTACTTGGTCCCAGCCCTATAACAGAATTCAGAACTCCTGGCTTCCAGCCTCTCCACCCCACTCTAATCAAGTAGGCTGCACTCCCTTCAAAGGCAACTCAATAGTCCTGATTCCAAGCCTGTTCTCCTCTCCCCTGCTCTCAACCCTCTAACAGACAACCCAGAAGTTCCGGGTCTAAGTCACCCCTCTAACCATGTAGCTCTCACTCCCCTCACAGAGAACTCAAAAGCCCTGTTAAATAAAATGTTTGTCTGCATGTGTCATATGGAACAGAAGTATGTGTGTGGAATGACCAAAAAATAAATAAATGGAACAACAGGGAGGAAGGCTATTGGGAGTCAATGGATAGAGAGTCAGCTATGGTAAGTGGGTAAAATGATAGGACTGCTTCCTCAGATATCCCGTTAGTCTAGGGCTTACCTCTCAGCCCTAGTCTCGTTACACACTCCTGCGCGCACTCTTCGCTCCTCCTCTGTCCTCTCCCTCATCTCCCCTGCTCCCCATACCATCTTCGTCCCTTCTCCCTTGCTGCCCCCCATGCCAACGCCTGCTAGAACTTTCCCTCAATATTTACTGTCTGCCCTCTCCGCAGATTCCTGCCTAACTACAACCAAGCCAAGCACGTGCACCTGAGACTTTGCATCCGCTAAACGTTACTTCCCTCTATCAACCTTCCTCACAGTGTATAAAGCCAAAATCCCAGGAATGTTGAGTTTTGGAATGGAATTGGTCCCTTTCCCTAACATTTTGGTCCTGGAACGGGTACAAAATATGTTTCTGAGGAAATCAATGAGGGTTGGACCTAGTGTCCCGGGGGCTATTGTAAGAGCCGAGACAGGTACCCCTTCAATACAGGCCTTGGTAAGGATGGCTGTAGTACGCTACTGGGTGAGGTTATTACAACAAGAAGAGGGAGCTCTGACCTTGGGATGCCTTAAGGAAATGCTGGAATACTTAGCCCCTAGGAATTATCCTTGGATGGTTTCTCTAGGACAGTTGATTAGCATGCTGGGATTTTCATTCAGTTATTTCCAAGGAATTTTTTTTTCTGAAATCAAGTCTGAAGTATGTGGGAGGATTAGAGATTTGGACCAACAAGAGGATATGAGTATTGTTAATTCATGGAAAGTAGCCCCGAGGTTGGGTCAGATCAAACGGATTTTTTCTTATGAACCTTATCTAGACCTACTCATACATCCAAGTTTGCGGCGAGCTTACAGCTATCTGCGCTTTCAGTTAGTTCCAACAGCAGTCACTAAGGGTAGATTGCAACGTATACCCTCTACTCAGAGGATGTGCGAGTGCTTTATGGGGGAAATTGGGGACATTGAGCATTTGATACTGAGGTGCCCTCTTTATGAGGATTTACGTGAAGCTTGGTTGGCCCCCTTGATGAAAGATGGAGCCCCGCTGGACGAAGAAAGGGCTTACTTATATTTGCTAACACTCTCCCAGGAAGAGGCAATAAAGGCTCTGGCATCTTTTGTTTCATTGGTCATGAAGAGAGAACAATTAGCAGATAACCATAGATAGTAATTTTTTCCAAAAACTCTAAGCTAGTAAATTGGGTCAATTCAATAAATAGAGTTAAGGATTGACTGATGCCATTGGTTGATAGTTGAAGTAATTGGAGTACAATGATATAGATTGATTGTGATTACGGTATTTGATGTTTTATTTATTCATATGCATGTATGTTTTCTTTGATGGCAAAGGCGAAAGCCAGCCATAATAAAATTGAATTGAATTGAATGTTACTTATCCTGTGTCTCTCCCTATGTCCCCTATCCTTGTCTCACTGCTCCGTGTCTATTAGATTGCAAGCCGTAGGCAGGGACCATGTCTATCTTATTGTTCTGTAAAGCACCAGGTACATAGCTGGTGCTATACAAATGCTTATAATAATAATAATAGTAATAATAATAATAATCAGTTATTTCACTCAGAACCTTATTATTGTAACTATTTCTAATTCCTCCTATCATTCCACCCACTTACTTAATCCTGCACACACTCTGTATTTTCCCATCATTCCAACCATTCCACTTACTGCATCTGGTGCCTTCCTCGTCATTTCACCCCCTCTTGCCTTCCCTATGTACTCCCAAAGATGAAGCTGTGTTTTATAGTTTCACAATCACGTACTTGGATATTGGAATGACATTAGTATTTATTTAGAAATTGGCACTGCTGTGCCAATTTATTTAGAAATTCCTTCCAATGGCCATTCCATTTTATTAACTTCAATGCATACTCAACTTAGTTTAATTAAACATTTTTATACGACTTTACCCAGCTTCACTGTGCTCTGGGAGGGCAGTGGAGACTAGTGCGTAAGAGGGATGGTTGTGAGCCATTAGTCAGTTGCCTCATTCTCCCCAATTGAAATGAAAGGATAGAGGGAAAGGAGGGGGATGAGGGGTCAGGTCATGCCCTCCTGTCCCCAGAGTCGGTGTTGCCCCCAACCTGCAAAGAGGCAGAGGATTGGGGCTGCAGTACGAAGGCAAAGTGTGCGTGCATGGAGCCAAAGTTGTAAGTGAGCACAATATGTGAGACTGTACAGTGTCTTTACTGCTTAACATGGCATGGAAGCTAAGGCAAAAGGCTTAACTTGCAATTTTCCATGCGTTTTAGTGCATGATTGAATTTGCAAGAGCGTCAACTCTTCTTGTAAACCGGAGATTGTTCGATTATGGAATATCCACTTTTTTTGTTAAATACAATGCAATGGAGAAAATCTGTCCTACTGGCGCAGTAAAATGCTGAGCAGTGTAACCACTATGGGAGCAGGACTTCGGGGAGGCCAAGGTGGAAGAGCTGCTCCCTTCAGTTTAGAAGGTTGTTACTTCCTTCAAATAGCAAGCAAGGTGAAGCTGGATTTTTACTGGTAGCTCTCCGCTTTACTAAGAATACACCAACTTTGGTTCAGTTTAAGCATTGCAAACTTCCAAAAATTGCTATGATCTCTCTAGCTCTTGGCTTGTACAGAAGTCTTCCACTCTACTCCGCACTGTCAGAGCTCTTTTCCTTGTTCAACACTGGCCATACTGCTTTCTATAAGGACCTCCCCCTGTACAGGACCCCCTGGCTAGTTAATTCCTTGTACAGGGCTCCCTGACTCCTCTGTGCCCATGTACAGGACTCTCCACCTGGCATAATGCTGCCCATCCTGCAGCTCTCCCCCTGTACAAAGCTCCCTCATGCAGTTCTCTGTCCAGGGCTCTCCCCCAGCACCATTATGGCCATTATTCTGCAGCTCTGTCTCTCTACAAGACTCCCTGCACTTCATGCTCCGTTGGACAGCGCTCCCTTTCTTGCACAATGGTGCCCACTCTACAGACCTCTCCCTGTACTGGGTTCCATATTCTGTATTCCCAATAAAGTGGCTCCCTCTAAATTGCTCCCCCTGTGCATGGCTTCCACTGTGGAAGCTATTTAAAGAGGCTATTCCCTACTCTCTCCCCTTAATGCCCTCCCCTTTGTGTATGCTCCCTCCCTCCCTGCTCCTCCATAGGATTTCCCTCCCTGGGCTGAGGCTTGCTCTTAAGAGTCCTATCAAGAGGACTACATTTGTCACTCTGCCCCACAGGGCTGCTCTACACAGGACCCCACCATCTCCCTGCCCACCTCCTGCAGAATGCCCACTGTATCAGCCCAGAACACCTGCTCACCCCTCATTCCTTTGTGGTGTTGGGAAAGTCAGAGGGAGAAGCGCTGAAAGAAGATCAATTCCAGCCAGCCTGTAACCTTCTGTCCCTGTCTCCGGGATAAACCTCTGCCAGCACTCCGGCCCCAGCCATGCTCCTCCAATGGGGTGCCCCATTGGTGTCAGCCCAGACACCCCACATTCGTGGAGGAGGAAGGGCTGTCACTGAAATCCATGTGCTCTGTGCTTCTGGGTGGGTTTAGAAAGGCAAGATCAGCCACCTCAAAGGCAAGATCAGTCATGGAGGGATTTGCTTAGCCATCTCTGCGTCCCTGGCCCTCACGCCAAAGTGCCTGATGTGTGGGATCAGATCAGCATGACGTTCAGCTCTCTCCCTTCCACAGGTTTTGCGCTCCTCCTTTCCCCACCAGATCAGCTCTAAACATGGCTGACTAGTACTCACACTGCCCCCTGGGAGGTGCAGTTCCCTCTCTTTCTCCAGCACTGATAGGCTCTAGCAAGCAGTGCCTGGCAGGAGTTTTAGTGCCCAGCATTCACAACTGTTTGCTTTTAAACAGTCTTCGCATTATACATAGAATGTTTGCAAGCACTCCACACTCAGGGTGGTCTCCATAGGCTAACACTGAATTTTCAAGGTGTCATAACTTAAAAACTGCTAACTGGATTTACAAAAAGTAAACCAGAAGGCACCCCCCGCAGCCTCCTTAAATTTTCTAAAAGGCTTACACCGCTTCCCAACCAACACAAAACCCCTTTACCCTGCCAAGATCGAGATGGTCTAACTTTTTAAAGAACAGGCTTCAAAGTGCAGTTTTCAAACTGCGATATCTCAGCTGTTATCCAACTGATATGGCTGAAATTTGGAAAGCATGAACCACTTACTCCAGTGATCCTTCACCGCAAATGTCATTGTAACAGGGAGCAGGCCTGTGGGGCTGCTGCCCCTTTAAGAAGGGGGCTGCATAGGCCAGCCAGAGGGCTGGGCACATGCATATGGGCCTGGGAGAGCCAGCCCATAGCTAGGATCAACCTGTGGGGAGAACAGGTTGATAACTCCAGGAACAGAGTGGGCAGGATACTGGCCCTTTAAGGCTGAGGAGAAGAAGCCTGGCCATGTCTACTCTGCTGGGATATAAGGAGAGCAAGGCAAAGAGGAGAGGAGTCTCTGCTAGGGAGCTGGAGGAGCAACATCTCCCTGAAGAAGCCTTCCTGATCTACACTCTCCAAGGTACTGAAGGTTGGAGAACCAGAGGGACCCAGGCAAGTGGGAGAGGCTGTGCCCAGGAGGAAGCCTCTTGTTTGGGGGAAGGCTTGGCCAGAGCCTGGGGACTTAGAGGCCTGGCTGGATGGACTTCAGGGGTTGATGGTCTGTGTTGCTCCTGAATCTGGAGAGACGGACCTGGGCCTGCAGGGTGGAGATGACTGAGACGGCAGCCCCAGGTACATTGGACAAAGAGTCTAATAAAGGACTGTGGACTAATACCCTCTGGACTGTGTGTTGTGTCCTAGAATAGGATACCCCCCGTCCATCTCAAGGGGGTTTTCAGTCAAGGCTCGGGCTGAAAAGGTGTAGCAGAGGGGTGAGCTAATTCCCCAGAGTGAGACCCCAGCTCCCCGTGTGGCCCGGGGAGATCCCCTGCTACAGTCATGATCCTAGGTTTAATCATGTCAATTGTATAATGAATAGAACAGTCAACATGGAGCATGCAACATGCCTTAACTATAGAGTGGCTCCTGCCACTATATAATGTGGCAAACCCAAGCAAAGAACCGATCGCAAAAGTAATCAACAGTGCACACATAAGATCAGGTTACAGTAAAAGCGAATGTGGGACAGTTATTCATCACATGCGAAATCTCAATGTTAAAGAACTTCAAAGAAAGAACATTCAGGGCCACACGTAGGGGCAGGCAACACAGGAACCTCCCTAAGGCACCGGATTTGGGCAGCAGCAGCAGAATTTCAGGGGGTTCTCAGCCCCTGCCCATCTGGTCATGGCACCCCCTTTCACCCAGCCATAACTGTACTGCCTCATCCACGCTACCTGCAGCCTGGAGGGAGCATAATTATGCCCCCACCCATTCCCACCTGGAGAAGCCCTGTTCCACCCCTGAGCCCCCCACAAACACACCCTGTGGTGGTACCAAGCACAAAGGAAAAGACTGCTTCTGTGATGGGTGCCGCCATCGTCCCTTCCAGCCTCAGACTGCAGCCCAGGTGTGCACCAGAGTTCGGGTAGGGGCGGGGAGAAAGTTGGCAGCCTGAGTTGCCTAAGGGTGCTAAAATCCTAAGTCCAGCCCTGAGAACATTTTGTTTCATAAGTACTGTTACAAGGAACTCAAAAACATTTATTATAAGGATTTATATAGCACCAGCGATGTACCTGGCGCTTCACAAAAAAACAAGATAAACAGTCCCTGCCCGAGAGCTTACAATCTAAAGACGGGGGAGGGGAGACAGGGAAGGGGGAACAGAGGGAGAGACCAGGGATGCAACATTCATGAGGATGCGAGAACTCAGGTACACATTCTTGGCTTGATTACAGTAAATTGGGAGTTTACAGATAACAGGTGGGGGATAATTCTGGGTGGGGATGATTAGCAGGAGTTAGGAAAGGCGGAGGGGAAGAGGTGGGTTTTGAGGGGGGACTTGAAAGTGTGGAGGGTGGGGGCAAGGCTGATGAGGGCAGGGAGGGAGTTCCAGGCTTGCGGGACAGCAAGGGAGAAGGGACAAAGGCGATTGGGGGAGCAGGTGAGGTGTGGGAGGGGATAGAAAAGGAGCGGAGTGCTCGAACAGGGGTTCGGAGGGAGATCAGGGCAAAGAGGTAGGGGGGAGCAAGGTTGCGAAAAGACAGAGGGTTATGGCAAGGTTTGAGAAGGCAGCCATTTCAGGAAGCAGCAATGATGCATAGAAAAGGATGAAAGGAAAGTCTTCGGTGGGTACAAGTTCCACAGCGACATCATCATCGTCATTGTTATGTGGAAGGGAAATCAGAAAATTTAACTTCGATAAGATAAAATGAATAATATGTCAGGAACACTAGGCACATACTCTTCATGAAGTGACAACAGTAGGTATGGGAATGCAACTTAAGGACATAGGCAAAGAAACAAGTGATGGACATCTCAAAGCTAGGCAAAGCATTCTTGAGGTGACGATCCATTACTATCAGTTGTGCACAACATGAAATATCACCTGGAATGTCTTGTTAAGGTAAATCAAGACATACACAAGTCCACACTTCCCAATACAAAACCTAATAAAATAGGGGTTGTCATTTCAGACCTGGAAATTCTAGATGTTGTAGAAAATACACTTGATGATCCTATGAATGTTGTGCTGAATACGAATTGTTCAGACAACATATTTGAACATTTTGAAAAACTTTGTTCTGATACCCAAGACCCCCAGATTCAAGTCATACCTGAAACAACTTATCCTGGATAACATTCCAAATGTCCCTTTTTAATTGTCCAGAAACATGGACAATTAAAATGGACAACTGAAACAATGGATATAAGAACCCCTGAACTGCTGTTGTCAACCAGGGCAAAGGAAGCAGCAGTTTCATGTGCTCTGAAGTCATGTAACATGAAGGAAGATATGTATGCTTTCTTAAAGGCAGCAAGCATTCTTCAAAGAGAGATAAGCAACTCAGAACACTGGAAATTCAAGGGAAAGTTCAGTGATTACGTTCCAGCTCCAATGCTCTACACATTCTGTAAGCACGCCATTCAGGGTACACACAGAGTTAACACAGAAAGATGGGAAGTTCAAATCAACAGCAGCATATCTCTATTAGCCAAACATTTTGTACAAGTGTTCACATCAGACAGGCAAGATTTGTACAAACCAAAGGGTGATGAAGCTCCATTCTGTGATCACCGTGAGACTCCACTAGTTGTTTCACTTGCACTGGAGTGTAACATTCCGTCCAAAAGTCTTGCGTGTATGCTACAGGAACTTAATCTGGCTATTAGCTACCCCAAGGCACTGAAAACAGATTGGTAAATGCTATTCGAAAGCAAATACTCTCAAATGGAGGTCTTTATCTGACATGATGGCTAGTTAAAAACAAATTTGTGTGGATAACATTGATTTCTTGGAAGATACGGTGAATGAGAAGGATATACTGCATGGTACAGTTCTTGCAGTGCATCAAGTCATCCACCCAAATGTTTGTCCATTGCTTCCACAACTGGCATACCAATGCACAGTAGAAGAAGCTTGTCAATATATCGCCTGGATATGGCATCTTACACTGCCTGAAACCAATGCCCTTTCTAAAGCAGGTTTTTGTTAAGCTACTAACAAGGACCTCAGGTAAACAGATCTGCCCCTGTGGATTAAACAGGATTGAGGATACTGGGCACTATGCGCTAGAGCGCCTTTTTCCTTGACATTAGGAAAACTTTTCTTCTACTTTAAAAAAAAAAAAAAAAAACCCATAACAGAGGATACCTTCTTTTTCAAAGGAGGAGAAATTAATCTGGCTCTGCCAACAAGAAGATAAAGAAGTAATTACAAATCTAGCTGCTAATGCCTATCAAGCAGCTGTGATCAGGAAGATGCATCCACTTATGGCTCTTAAGTGAAAAGATGTTATATCTGCTGTATTCTTTACATATAAGTAATTTTGTGGTATTATTTTAATGTTTGTGTTTTGTATATGTATTTATGTATGTTTTGTGGGTGGCTATTGTGAAAGCTAAATGCCTGAATAAATATTATTATTACTGCCTGAAACCAAATGTGAGTAAACAGAAGTTCACATGCAAAGTGCCCAGTAAGCACCCCATTACTGAGGTGAATCAGACTGATTTATTGTGAATAGTTGGATGCTTAGATTTTAAGCAAAATCCGTAAGACCAATCAATCACCAAAGCTCCTGGAACATGAAGTGCTTTTAATTCTCTTTTGTTCCAGTAAGATGTTTATTGGAGCCAGCACCAGAGGCCGTTATAAACCTTCTGAGATAAGGCTACAAGACGGTACATGCGGTTTTCCTGTTGCAAGAACAGGCTTCCACGTACCAAACTGTGCAAGTGTTTCAGGTATACCTGCACAAACACCCTGTAAATTCATTCACAAGGCCTTATTGATGATTCTGACAATAATTCCACATAATCTGAACTGAACAAAAATGTGTGCGCTTTTGGATATCTCTTTTATGTAGATACATTGTTCCTTCTCATGGCTATTCTCATTATTTTTCACTTTGTGTGCGCGTGTTCATCGAGTACACTGTTTGTAGTAGTAGTTTTTATTTGCTTCCTGGATTACCTTTTAAAGTACACCTTGTATTTTACAGTTTGGGCTGTTTACATTGATTAGTAGTGTCCTTTTCTCCTGTGATTCACCAAATATATAGTAATGGTTCATTTGTATTGATTATTAGTTGTTACTTTCTCTGCATGATTCTGTGATTTCATTTATCTACTGTATTGCTGCCTGTTCTTACAACAGGTCATGAGACCTGCTTTAGGCAGCAGCACTTCAATCATATATTTTAGCTATCACCTACTGCACAATGTCAATGTGCAAATGTACGTTCTTATAAAAATCTATTTGAATTTGAATATTATTATTATTATTATTAACAAACATTTATATAGCGCCAGCAGTGTACCTGGCACTTTACAAAGTAATAAAATATGCATAAAGTGCTCATGGATATGCTTTGTGAGTTACATTTTTATTAAACCGTGCCTGAAATTATATTTGCCATATAAATACCCTATCTGTTTCTACTTTCAAAGGAATGGCAATTCAACTATCTTGCCTGATAAATTTCCCATTGATTTGACACCTAAACTGTTCAAATAGGATGTTCATATGCTGACTTAAACCAATATTCTATCCTTCCAAGATGGTAATCTTAGAACTGAAGAGACGGCCATCTTTGAATGGAAGAAAACTGAATTGAATCCTATTTTTTCTGGGTCTTTATTCTCTAAAGATACACACAAGTCAAAGTTTGCTTTTAACAAACAAAAACCACATAATTAGTGGTCCACACTACTTTGCCTGTACAAGATGTTACGGAATCCTACTTAAACTGTATAGCAGGTCTTCCTTCCCTTATCCTAGTCTTTATTTTCTGAAAAAAGTGAGTAACTTTTCTTGGCTCTCATGAAATTCTGATCTTCAAGGTCATAGCTTTCCCATAAGTTGTTCTTTGTTATTTCCTATGATTTTTATAGCAAACCTTTTCCCTCTCCAACTTTAGTTATAATCTTAAGAAATTTGTGAACTCTCCTCTGAGCTTTGTCTAAGCAAAACACAAGCTCTGTGTATTTCTTTGGCCAGATGCTTACTTTTGCATAATTATGCATCACTAGAGCATATTTAAATCATCATAAAAACACAAACTACAATAAAAATACAAAAAAACTCCCTATAAAAACCCTGTAAAAAACCCACCCTCAGCCATAAACCTTCCCACCCAAGCCCCTAACCCCACCTGCCAAACGCTTTGCCAAAAAGAAAAGTTTTACACCGCCTCCAGAATATGCTCAGGCTCCAACAGACCTCCAAAGGGAAGGAAGTTCCATAATACTGAGGCAGCAACCGAGAACGCCTCTCTGCAGGTCTTTGTAGTACGGACAAGATTGGCAGGCGGTACTTACAAGTGTGCACTCCCGGCCGACCACAAAGGTCATAGTGGAGCATGCAAGGAAAGACGGGATTTTTGATATGTGGGGGCCAGGGCCTAGACGTATAGGACTTTAAAGGTCAAACCCAACAACTTGAATCATGCCCTGAAAGCTATTGGAAGTCAGTGAAGACTGTAAAGCACAGGTGTAATGGGCTCATGGTGACCCTCCTCTGGAAGGAGCCAGGCCACCACTGGGGATGTGCGAACAAGGTTCAGAGGTTCGGCCAACCCTCCGAACCCGCACTGCCCGAACAAAGTTCAGATTCCGAACCCATTCAGGCAGGGGGCAGTTACCATCAGGTAGGTCAGGCTCCGGCAGCAGCAGCGGGGCCGGCTCCTGCACCACCAGGTAGGTCAGGCTCCGGCCCTGAGTCCGGCGGCAGCAGCGGGGTCAGCTCCGCCGGCGGCAGCAGAGCACTTCAGGCCCCTACTAGGCCTTCGAGTCACCTGACCTGGTCACCTGATCCGGAAGGCCTAGTAGAGGCCTGAAGCAGTCTGCAGCGCCGCTGGAGCTGGACCCGCCGCTACCACCGTGGGACCCAGGCCCAGAGCCCCAGCGCCACTAGGTAGGGAGGGTTCCTGGGTTTTTGTGTTTTTTAAAAAAATATTTTTTAGTAGGCTGCACAGGGTGGGGGGGAGGTGAGCTCAGGCGCCCCTTCCACTCACGCAGCCTGGAGGGAGGGGAAACTGGGTTCCCCACCTGCCCCCCGCCCAAACGGGTTCAGCCCCCCCGAACGGGTTCAGGCCGAACCCCCGAACCCCAAACGGTTTTGGGGGGCCCGAACCCGAACGGGCCGAGCCCCAAACTCACGGGTGTTCGCATACCCCTAGCCACCACCGCCTTCTGCACTAGCCGTAGCGTCTGAACAGTCATCAGGGGCAGCCCCACATAGAAAGCACTATAGAAATCTAGCTTTGAGGTAATGAAAGCATGGGTGATGGTGGCCAAATCTGAATCAGAAAGAAAGGGCCGCAGCTTCCTCACCTCAGGTGTCAAGGTGAGCAGGTAAATCCCGCTGAGTATTCTGGAAACCAACTGAATCCATAAGTCTCTGGGGACGGAACACCTAACTGGTCCACCACCCTGACAGGGGCATAGGAGGGCAGGGATCTCAGCCTTCAGAAGGTCATGATCTGACCATGACAATGCTGTTAAAACACCGGCCCCCCAATAATCAGAACCCCGTTTCCAGGCCTGTGCAAAACATCAAATTGTTTCTTTCCCCATATGTCAGGCCAAATATTATTTAGGATAGACCCATGGTCATTAAGACCCACGCTGCCCCCAAAAGGTTAGTCGCAGTGTGTATGCTGAAGTCAACCAAGACTGTAAGTCCAGGTGACATTAAGGCTACCTCTGAGACCAGCTCAGCCACCTCGGTCAAGGAGTCTGCTCTACAGCAGGGTGGTTGGTACACCAGCAAAATCCTCAATCTATCCATGGCCTCCAACGCAATGTGGACACAATCTATATTGGATGAGTTAGGCACTAGATGCCTTCTAAAGACCACATTATCTTTACAAATCACCGACCTTCAAGAGACCACATTATCTTTACAGATCACCACCACTTACACTCCCTCCTCCCCCCCCATCCTAATCTGGTACTGCACCGAGTACCTGGCTGGGCTGGCACTATCTGGGACAATGTAGGCGAAGATTCTTTATCCAGCCAGAACTCTGTAATACATACAAGGCCAGCAGCCTCATCCTGAATAAGATCAAAGATAGTTGATGTTTTATTTGCCACTGACCTCGCATTAAGCAGCATCCGCTTCAGGTCAAGGGCCACACTAGCCTCAAACCCCAAATATGCCATGATAGGAGGAGAGTGGGTCATGGGGACACTAAGTGCCTCTCCCAATATGCCTGATGGGCTTTCTTTCTACCTCCCACCCAATGGTCATATGACCCCAATTGTTTCGGTAGCTGTGGCACGCTCTGCCCCCCTCTCCCCACCACAGGCATCCCTCTCCGGCTCCTGATTATTAAACCTCACCCCCCAAAAACAATAACCCTCAGAGGGTCAGCAAGGCAGTAGGGGGAAGGGTGGCCAGAGACTGCTCCCTGAACCTGGCATCCCCAGAAGCAGATTGGTAAAGGAGAGGAACCCCTGCCTGCACTCCAAACCTACCTTCCCCTCATCCCAATAAAACCCACAATCTTAAAAAACACCCCCCATGCCCTGGCATGGACTCCTCCCCACATTCCTATATCTCCTAGCCCCTCCCTTTCACAGAGGGGCTAGGACACAAGCCAAAGCCCCACTACACCCCTCTTTTGCCCATACCTCCCCTCTCACTGAGGGGGTCTTGGCAAATTCACATTCCGTTCTGGGTTTTATTAAAGACAAAACCAGATATTTAAACAAATGCATACTGTACGTACATTAAAAGATGAAAGAAGAGGAAATCTAGCATCTAATGATTGTTCTTACCCCTTCACACGCTTCTCTTTTTAGTATTTTAATTTATTATACAAACCGTATAGATGTTATACTGTACTTCCACAGCAGATAATAAATCGACACAGATCTCAGCTATTCAGAGTCATGAAGATCCTAATAAGAAGCTGGACCCTCTAAGAGAGAGCTTGTTCTCCAATCAATTCTGTATACTTTTGAAAACTAATGTTAGGGCAGAAGTCAAAACATGCTCTTTAGAGAATTCTCTTTGTTATCCTACTACAGTTTTTAGCATATATTATATATTTACTATTTGTTAGTATGAATCTCCCTCCTTTTATATGAAGTAAACAATTTGCCCAAATTACTACTGCACAAAATCACACTATGAATAAAGTACCGTAAAGTGCAGTACTTCATTGTGGCATAGAAAATTGAGGGGGAAAAGAATATATGGAGAGAGAAAGATGACAAATGATAGATACGCTGGCCTTTGCTGACATTTGTGTGAGGACTCATGTACAGAGCAAGCTGTCAAACCCATCCTCCAAGGCTTCTTATGTGCTCATAAGGTGGCACATGTACACAATGGGGTTCCATGTATGCAGGATGGAGTGCAGACACTCTACGCATACGTGGATTGCATATATTCCAACAATGTTTGCATGGAATATATGCACTCAATGCATACAATCCAACACTTGGCTGGAATGGGAGGAGATCAAGACTGTGGTTCTTCTGGACGTGCGCGCACAGCCACAAGTGGAGAAGTCACTAACTGAGGCTGGACCATCCCTGCCATTTTTCATCATCACTGCCCAGACGACAGCAAGAGTATATGTGCAGGGCCACCAGAAGTGGTGAAACTCAATTGCTTGGGGGTAACAAGTGGCTTGGGATAATGGGATTGTGAACCCACTGATGGAGAGCTTGTTGCCCTTATACAAGGCTTGGACATTCCCAGAAGCGTAGGGCACCCTGACAAGTGGGGATGTTTTCCACCCCAACTTTATGGTAATGCAGAAGATGCAGGAGAGGGAGTACAAAAGGTGCATGTTGGACGGAGTCCAGTGCCGAAGATGGACTTTTGGGAACTTTATGTGCATATCCAACACCACAACGAGCAAGACCTGTGAGCCATGGATGTGAGAAACTGGGAGGAGAGAACATGCAAAGAGTGATTACTTTCAACAAAGAGCTCAGGGGGGCTGGATCTGGGGGAAGGGTGGAAAAAAAGAGGGAGGGAGGGTGGTGGGGCAAAGGGGAACTTTGAGAGCATGTTATTTCATTGGGCAATACCCAGAGCCCCTTCTCCTGATAACTAAACTAGAAGTAGCAGCCACTCCTGGGTCTGGGAAAAGTCAATTGATAGGTCATGGATTTAAAGTTGGTCCTGTGATTTGCTAAAAAGGTGTGATTTCTTTCATACAATTACAACATTTTGCTCCTTTGTGGTGGGTTCATTGGTATCTACACTGGATTCTTGTTTTGTAGTAAAGCAAAAATAGAAAAGTGTAATTAATCACACATACATATAATATCCTCTTCCCTTGGCCCATCCCAACCTAGCTCTCCCCACCGCTATACTCCTTTCACCAGTGCCTTAGCACCTCTTTGCAACTCACACACAGAACCAGGAGCCACAGGGGTCCCAACCTGGGCCAGTCACTTTCAATAGCCAGCCGGCACCTCCCTCCCTGCCCCAAAGCGCCTCTGAGGTGCGCCGGAGAGGGGAGTGCTGACCGACCTTTGAAAGTGACAGGCCCTGGTTGGGACCGCTGTGGTCCCTGGTTGTTCTGTGTGTGAAGAGGTGCTAAATTGCTGATGGAAATTAAAATGGGGCGGGAAATGTTTTCTGCACTTCTGATTCCAGATCATCTTTTAACCAGGAGTGTGCTGGTGTAACAGGGTGGCCCCTAGCCACCTGACTTGTTTAAGGGGAATATACATGGGGTGGCTCTTTTAAGGAGGTTAAAGCAAGGGCTAGGGAAAGGTGAGCTCAGGTGAATGGAGGTGTGAGTAAGCATTCAGACGCTGGGAGTAAAGGCACTCAAGGGCAAGCTGTAAGGAAGCAAGGAGCCCAGATGAGTGGGGTGGAGATGGAGCAGGGACCAGTAATCGACTAGAGCTGGAAAGCGCTTGTCCTAGGGCTAGCACCAAAGATGGCCCATAAACAGCTGTCAAGGTGCAGAATGAAAACAGCCAGGTCCAACAATGGAAATAACGCTCAGAAGAGAGACAGACTTGAGAGGAGAAGTGGTGCCAAGGTAAGCCCAGAAGGACTGTGTTAAGGGGAATTGGGAAGCCCAGGTCTTGCGGCTGGAATGTAGCAGGAGATAGCAGCCCACCAGACAAGTCCAGTGCTACCCCAGAGAGGGGGTGAATAAAAACAGAGTGAACTAAACCCCGTGTGGACAGTGTGAGTTTAAGAAGTGGGATGCCCTGACTTTCTACAGCCTGGTTGTGCTGAAAGTAATTTATTTTTTTTTAAATAGTTGCTGTCTGGATGACCTACCTAAGAGTATTTTTGGTTCCTCAAGAACAAAGAACTTCTGAAGGAGGCTCGGTAGGGACAGAAGTACAAACACAAATAAGGTATTCCCCACAGATGTTGTAATTTTTATTTTTAAAAATTATGTTGTAATTTCAGTTTCAGTTTATTAAGCGTAGCCTAAGGTCATTGCTGAAGAAAACAAGATTAACATAAACAATATTAGCATACAAAAACATACAAGAATTCAACACGGAAAACATACAACAAAATATACATAAACCAATTGGTCAACACCTTTGGCCTTACAGCCTAAGGAAATTGTCCCTATTCCTATGGGGGTACCGATTTGAAGTTCACAAACTGCTGTCTCTTAATAAAAGGTGCAGTCAGAAACTTTACCACTGCACAGGAAGTGTTCTGTTTAGAATTCAACTGCCCTATCATCAGGCCACCCGAACTGACTTAATCATAAAGGGCCCCAAAAACTAATCACGCATAAGGTCATACAGATGACACCTAAGCAAGACATGAACTGCTGTCTCAACCTCGAGCTGGTCAAAGGGGCAATGTCTCTGCACAAACGGCACCTCGGCTATTCTACCAACCCAAAGCTGCGTTGAGAGAGCATTAAATCTTGCAGATGCCAACAGCCACTTCTCTCTAGCCGAGTACCTCACAGTCAAGTACTGGGCCAAAGAGTCAATCGCGGGGGTGAACCTCAAATAGCGAGACATATGTGCAAACCTGCCACCTGTGCCCTCGCCTCCTGTAGATCCACATCTTCCAACCTACGTTTTAGTTCAGTCGCCATCACCCCTCGGTCTCTGGAGAAAATGTAGGGCTGGGAAAAGCCCAAACTGGCCAGGTGATCCTCCATCCTCCGGGCCCACTGGCTCCTGTAAGTGTCCTCTTGGAGATAAGGAAATAGTCCGCTCTGGGATGGATCGACTGACCTTAACCAGAGCCTATGGGTCCTAGACCATGCCAGGAAAAACTACCGCCGCTGACTCACCTCCAATCTAATAGTGGCCTCCGGAGTTCCCCCCGGAGCCCTTAACAGTGCCCTAAAGAAAGTCGACTGGACTCTATCTATATGGGGTGGGGCAAAAGGTGCCCATAGTTCTGCCCCAAACAAAGCCTGGGCAGTGGATTTGGCATTAAAGGCCCGAGGGCCATTCTAAACTCGATCCTTCTGGAGGAGAAAAAGAATTTCCAGATGGCAAAGGCCGATTATTTTGCAGCCACCAACGCTCCCTCTATGTGCTTTTTCCAACCCCCTGCAGCTTGAAACGTAATTCCCAGATACCTGAAGTCTTTAACTTGGAGGATCTGGACTCCCTTGACCCTCCAAGTATGCCAATTGCCCCTAATAGAATTAGTAAACACTACCACCTTTGATTTGGTCAAATTAAGGACCAAATCATTCTCCCTACAATAGCCTGCAAAGGCATCCAATTGCCTACTCAAACCCATTCGTGTCTGCGACAAAAGGGCCAGATCATCAGCAAATAACAGGCAACCTATATGTCGCAGAGCCAAACGAGGTGGCGAAAAATGAGGTATAGCCTTACAGGGGACTACATCATTGAAAAATAAATTAAAAAGTGAGGGGGTGAGCACACAGCCCTGCCTAACCCCTTGCTTCATCAAAACATCATCAGAAATATGTCCCTGGGGATCCAGCCTGACCACCAACTTGGAGTCTGCATATAAAAGTCTAATCAGGGCCAAAAGCCTAGGATCCAGGCCTAAATTGGTCAATTTGGCCCACAGGATTGGCCTACTCACATAATCGAAGGCCATCCTTAGGTCCAAAAAGGCCACATAAAATCTCCGATTAAGTCGTTTGTATTTATCTATTAAATGCATGAGAATGAGGCAATGATCAATTGTAGATCTGGCCCACTGAAACTCCGCTTGGTTGGGGTAAATTACACTCGATTCCTCGCACCACCCCGTAAGCTTGGTCAACAAGTGCTTGGCATAAAGTTTGCTTATAACACACAGCAAACTAATAGGTCTATAGTTTGCCGGATCACTAGTAGCTCCCTTTTTAAAAATAGCGACCACAATAGCTTGAGACCAAATAGATGGGACACACCACGAATGGTCTATGGCAGTAAAAAGTGCCATCAACATGGGTATCCACCATTCCTTATGGCTCTTGAGGAAATTAATAGGGATAAGATCCCACCCTGGGGCCCTATTGTTGTTACACGAATCTATCAGGTCGGTGACCTCCCCAGAGGGCACGGGGAGCCAGGGAGGAGTGCCCTCCAGGCTTCATAACAAATTTACCGATTCCGGCTGGCTGGCAGATGTATACAAGTCAAAAAAGTATTTGGTCCAGACTTGAGCCGCAATGGGGTGCACATTCCTAGGTAAACTAGCCTCCAAGCCCTTAGTTAAGAGCCTCTAAAATTGGCAGGAATTACCCCTCTGGGCTGCCTCAACTACCGATTTCCAGGAAAGTTCCATAAAGGCCTTCTTTTTATTTTTAATTAAAGCCCTATAATCCTTTTTAACCTGAAAATAGGAGAGGGGCAAACATGCGGCCCCTACCCGATGATACTCCAGGTAAATACTTTTCAGCCAGTCCCTAGCATTTCTGATCGAAATACTAGGGACCAGCTGTAACATTTCTGATCAAACCAAGCCCGGCCTAGCCCACATCCCCGAGAATGGCTGGGGCTCTCCCTAAAGGTGAAAAAAGACTGGGCCCTAAAAGACATGTCCACAAATGCCTCCGTAACTGCTTTGGCATCCTGGCCGAAACGAATCTTATCTTTCAACTCCACCAGAGTGGAATCATTCATCCACCCCTCCAGGGCGAAAGGTGAAATTTTTGCCCAATTTATGGGTCGCAGTGACTTCGCACCAATAACCTGGTCATGAGATAACAGACCCTCCTGGGAAGGACTCCACCCCTTAGGTCCCCCTGAAGATCTAAGGTCAATATCAATGGCAGGTGGTCACTCACCTGTTCCCTCCCAAACACAAAACCTACAAGTAATGGCAAAACATTTGGGGACACTAAGGCAAAATCGATAACACTAGATCCCCTAGCGCCCCAAAAGGTGAATTCACCTGAACGGTCTCCCAAATGGGTCCCATTGAGTAGGCAAAGATTAAGCCCAGCCCGTAGCCTTGCCAGAGAGAGCCCCCCATCATACTGATGGTATGATCCTTAGATTGGCGGGGCAATAAAGGTGGCCAATCGAAGGAAGGGGCATAAGCACAGTGAGCGCCCAGTATCTCATCCTCCTGCCCCAACCTAGCATTGAAGTCGCCAATAAAAAAAAAGATGACTATTGGGATGGGCAGCTAATGTGTCTTCTATAAGTGCCTCCAACTTGTCCCAAAACAATGAATCGTACCTGGGGTCTCAAGCAGCGGGACATAGACATTAAATATTGTAAACCTCCTACCTCCCGCTCGCAAAGTGATACCCAAAAGGGAGGGAGGGTGTTTCATGACAGAGATAAGTCTGCCATTAAGAGAATTATGGATAATACAAGCCAACCCCCCACAGGTGTGTCCTCTTGTGGCCGCCATGAGTGCCGGAAGAAACACTGCTTTATAGTGGGATAAAGCTGGGGGCAATGCAGGAGGTGACACAGCCCAGGTTTCCTGGACACATAGGAGATCAAACTCCCCAATAAATCGGATAAATTCTGGCTCCCCAACCCTCACCCTGCAATGTTCCATGAACCAAACCTACACACCGGGGTCTGAGAGCCAGGGACCTGTCAGCAACCAATCCCTGACAAGGGCACCCCAACCTGAGTTAAGCAGTCAGGCAGCCGCTCACCGGGAGGGGGCCCTGGGGGACTCTCACCACCCAACCCGATAGATCCCGGCAGGTTCGAAGTAATTGCTATGGCCCCAGCCAACAGGGGCCCAGGGTAGGATACACCACCAGACCCCCCCAGCCTCCAAGGGGACATAGGCTGGCTGGAGAGATGGCAAGATGGTGCGCTTGATGTTTCCCAAGGGCAATAACTTCCCCTTAGTACTTCTGAGTTGTGGATCCCCTTCTGCCATACCCAAGGGTTGGTCACTTGACAGATCTATGTCACCCTGAGATGAATTACTGCTGGGCTCACCTAAATTCCCCAGAAGCCATAGGTTAAGGCAATCTATCCCTGGAGCTGCAGCCCTCGTGGCCCGAGGGATCTGATGTCCCAACAAGGCCCGAGCAGCCAAATCTCTCCACACCACTTCTACATGAACACCCCAGGGGGAGAGCAGCCGTGCCCGGCCAAGAACCTCCGAGGCATAATATGGAGTAGCAAAATGGACAATTAGTCTCTGAATACGTGCACTAGAAGGTAAACTTTGAAAAAATTTGATTGCCCCCGGCGGAATCCAACCCAATAGGCTTTCCAGGTGATACACTATCTTGGACAAGGAACTCCACCTGGGAAAAACCCTATTCGGAAGGGGCAGAATTGTGAAAGCCACTGCCCCCCTTACCAATACCAAGTTCTTAGAACACAATCTTCCCACCCTATCCTCCCAAGCTTCTGGGTTTAGATACCCCAGGAAGTTCCCCCCGGCTGCTGTTGCTGCTCCACCCCCACCCCCAGGAAACTCCTGGGGACAAACCATTGCAAAACCCAAACCATCTCCTGTCGGGCCCTCTGCCTGCTGTGATTTAGAATCAGCAAGCTGCTGTAAAAGTTATAGTATCTGGGCCTGTTGCTCTTGCATTAGAGCAATCAATTTGCCAAATTTAACCAACATTTGAGATACAGGGTCCCCTAACAGGAGACGCTGTTTCCCCAATAAATCTGTAGAGTTAATGACCACAGGTGACTTCTAGTTGGATTTCGCAGGGGAAGATTGGTCAGACTCGTGAGTGAAATAAGGGTCTAAACAACGGCACGGGATCAGCCCGCACAGGACGAGAGTCAGCCCTATCAAAAGCAGGGGACACATTAGGGCCCCTAGTAGTAGCCAGATCTGCAGGCTGGGAAGCCACGCCCACAGCAGGACCATCAGCCGCCAAGCGCAACGAATAGAAATTGTCAAGCCGCTGCTGGACAGTCTGCGGCTGGTTCGGAGAGGCCGCAGCTGCCTGTCGTTTGCCCTTCTTAGAGGGTTTCTTCCCCGCCATAGGGCATCAAACAAGGGAGGATTCCACAAAGGGTAAATGCCCCCATCCAAAGCCTCAACCTCTACCTTCCGCCTTCTGGGACAGGAGGGCTTACCCGGAACAATTATCCATCCGAATCGTAGTGACTCTTCAGACTCTGCATTTAGAAACAGGCAGGGGTCCGGCCCACACTCCCGGGCACTCCTAAGGGCGCTCCAAAGGGCATGCATCCTTGTACGCGCACCTATGGCGCCGCCGTAAACTCACTGGATCTTTTCTTCCTTGCAGGTAGCTGGCTCCGCCCCCACGCAGACACCGGACTCTAGGTTTCCGCAGCTGCCAGGTGAGGCACTAACAGGAAACTCCCCAGGACCCCGGCAAGACTGCTCTCTCCACCATGTTGTAATTTTTATTTTAAATGTTTATACTAATTATTTTATTAGTTTGGTACTCATGAACAAAATTGAAAGCAAACAGGAGAAATGTCATTATATTTGTAAAATAAGATAATATTTTACTGTAACAGTCAGCCATAAGGTCGACCTTTTAAACGTGGCCATGTTTGTATAGCTTGTACCAAGGGGATGTCCTGTATTCAGGGGGTGGTCAGTGGTCACCTTATTCTTGTAAAACCTGGCTGTTCGTAAAGGCTGGCGAAGTTGTAAAACCTGGCTGTTCGCCCAGGCATTTGGGGAGGGTGGGGTAAGGTGTTTTTTTTAGCTCCCCCACCTTATTTATTTATTATTTATTTATTATTGTTTAAATGAAGGTCCTGGGCCCTGTTTTAATAATTTTTTATGGTTATTGATGGTTTTAAATTGTTTTTATGTATGTTATTTTATTGTTGGAAGCCGCCTCGGGCTGCTCGCAGGAGGGGCAGGGTACAAATTTATAAAATAAATAAAAATAAATAAATTCTTCTGTGTGTGTGGGTATGTTCATTAGGGCTGGGACAACCGGATCTTCCGATATCTGATAACGCCAGTACTGGGCGTACCGGCATTATCGGATTCAACCCGGTAATCCGGCCCATTTCCCGGATTCCCAGTACCGGATTTTTTTTACATTGCGGCCATTCAAATGAATGGCCGCAATGTAAAAAAAAAACCACAAAAAACCCCGCGTTTCCCTCCCCCTCCCAGGCTGCGCGGGTGGAAGGGGGGACACCCCCCACCCACCCTGGATTTAAACAAAAAAATTCCCGAGTGTCCCTACTGTGGCTCCGGGCTGCCGCCGGCAACCCAGAGCGAGCCCACCAGCACCAGCGGCGGTCCCAGCAGCAGCCGGTAAGTATTAAGTAGTGTACTGTATGAATCCTGGGG
>QEPC01007842.1:618881-636027 GCA_003113815.1 Sphenodon punctatus | reverse complement strand
GAGAGATGACCAGAGCATGAACAAGAGTTTTGGCAGACGAGACAGAGAGAAAAGGGCGAATCTTAGCAATGTTATGGAGGGAGAAGCGACAGGATTTAGCAACAGTCAATGTAGGGTTTAAAAGAAAGGGCTGAGTCAAACATGAAGCCTAGGCTACGGGCTTGGGGGACTTGAGTGACTAAACACTTAGGTGTGAGCTCCCCAGTAGTAGAATTTGCAAGACAAGAAGTCAAAATGGACTTTAATTCTAAAGAACCATCCACAGATAATTTTGATTCATCCCACCAAGAGGTATTATATAAAAAAGATGTGCAAAAATTGCTCCAGTATAGGGCAACTGGCCACTTGGAACTCTGTATTCATGATCCTCACCTCCAGAACGCTGCTGCTTAGCATAGTGCAAGTGACCAAAAAATCATCAATAGCTAGGTACCACTGAGGCAGGCCTTGTGTTGCAGGTTTAATGTCAGTCCAAAACTGAGGTCTGTCGCAGTGATCTGCATATACATGAGGTCTTGGCCACTTCCTTGGTTTCCCATAGGAAACAAAATAACAATGCCCATATGAAGCAAAGCACATTTTATCAGTATAATTGCTTTGATGTCAAGGATCTGTACCTGGAACAAGAAAATGTGCATTTCTACTGTCCAAATCTCACCGTCTTCTTCTATAGTCTTTGCAAGATGTGGGTTAGCTTCTTTTGAGAACAAGCCAGACCAATAAGCTAGCGCTCTGGTGTATATGTTTAAAGTAAAGGAACCAACAGTTCACTTCGTTGGGAAACAATAGACTTAGGAAAGGGATTAGGAATTATCCCAAACGGAATACCTGCAGTCTCCACGTGTACGGGAACAACCTCTATATGAAGAGCACGTGTAGGTCTGGCATTATGGGCCAAAAATATTGTCTGAGGCGCCTTTTGAAACACTTCATCTATAGCAAGAGAGTAGTTGGGTGCTGTTGGTGGAAGAGGTTGGGGTTGAAGTGGAATTTGAAAATAATCCATCATTACCCTGACCATAGTGGATGGGAGTATGTTTTAAATTGTCAATAATTGACAATTTTCGAATTACCTGGTGATGTCTGAATTTCTACTGCTCGAGGGCTCAAAACTTGGAAAATAGGTACAGACTTTTTCCAGCGAGACCTTAAGGAAGAAACCTTTAAAACAGTCTTTTCTTGTACCATCTGGCCATCCTGTGGAATCCAAACTCGAGGAACAGAATTAATATCAGTGTTAGGCTGGGGAGAAGCCAGTTCTGCTCTCAATTCATCTATCAGTGTCAACTGCTCCTGTCGAGAAATAGAAGGTGGTGAAGTCAGCTGTTCTAAAGGAGTGGTCATGTCTTTTGCAAATAGCAATTTATAAGGAGTTAAGTGACAGTCACTCCTAGGAAGGTTATTAAGTCCAAGCTGTACCAGAGGAAGCAGAGAATACCACTGCCGGGATCTCCCCATGAATAGCTTCGTTAAAGCTCGTTTTATCTCTCCATTTTTCCTTTCCACAACACCAGCACTTTGGGGGTGTAAGGTGTGCTATATTCCAACACTATCCCCAAACTCTTTGCAAAACCTTGCATTTGGTGAGAGGTGAAGGCACCTCCCTTGCCAGAGTGTAGGATACGTGGAAGCCCAAGCAAAACAAAGGAGGTGAGTTTTAACAGTGGTAGAGGCAGATTGATCTCATGGGAGGTAAATCCATACAAATCCAGTACAAGCATCAACAATAATCAAACAGTGATTATGCCCATGGGAAGGTGGTAAAGGACCAATATAATCCATATAAACCTTATCAAAAGGAGACAGAGGCTTAGGATTGTTTAAGTAAGGTGGTCTGGTAACTGGACCATGTTTTGTTCTTAAACAAGGTTCACACTGGGCAAAATACCATTGGACTTGTTTGCATAGTCCGGGCCACCAATAAGAATGCAGTAAAATTCAACTGTGGCATTAACACCTTGATGAACATGCCCAAGACTATTGCGAGCCTCTTGTATTAATTTAGGTCTTGTGTCAATAGGGGGTATTGCATGTTTCTCCCAGTTAGTGAATGTTACAACACACTTCCCATCTTTTAGGGCATAATCCTAGGCAGAAGGGTAACCCTTAGGGTTAACAGAATCTGGGTTGATGCATTGAGCCAATTCCCTGTCCAAGCGTTGTTTAATTTGAGACCGGGTAAGTACACAGACTGAGGATGCTTTCATTGCATCCTTTGCCAGTAAGTCTACAAGGGTGTTCCCATTAACATGAGATCCATATTTGGAATGGCCTGGCACATGCATTACATTAATCAATGGCTTTTCATTCAAAAGTGTTGCTAATTTTTGCCATCTATGGGCATGTTTCAAAGGTTTTTGTTTATTATCTAGAAAACCATTAGATCGCCAGACGGAAAAGTCTTCATTTACTCCTCTAGCTATAGAGAAGGAATCAGTGCAAACGAGAACAGGTGCATCCGAAGGAGAGATTTCTATTGCCTTATGTACTGCCATCAGTTTGGCGTATTGGGCAGTGTTATTTCCTAAAGGCATTTGAATACTGTCAGACATATGTTATTCCCCTTTGTCATCAAATGTCCCAATAACAACAGCACAACCTGCCTTCCACATCTGTTTGCCCTGTTTACATGACATGGCTAAGCCATCAGTATAAATAACCTTTTGATATTCATGGAGAGGTTTATCTGGGAAAAGATTTTTAGAAGATACAGGTTCAATAGAATAAGCTGGTAGATTCTCTAGATCATTGCCTGGTTCCACATATTCAAGCTCTTTTTGTGGATTTTCAAAATGCGACATCCATTGTACCCATCTGCTGTGAAGAGCCTTTGCGTTGGGAATCAAACCATTTTAAACCTGTCTTAAGGAGGCAATAGGAGTTTTTACTATCATCTTTTGGCCTGGCGTAATGTCTTTACCTTTTAAAATTGCAACGTTGCACATACACAAGACACTTTCAATAGGCAAACAATTCTGTTCTGCATTTGAAAAAACTTAAGATATGTACTGCAGGGGTTTAGATTCTCCATAATTGAAATATGAAGCAATTCCTCCCTGCCTGGAGGCACTAACTAGAATTTCTAGGGAAACAGTGTTGTTCCTTGTGTTAAGTTTAGCAGCCTGATTGATTGAGGTTATCAGATTATCCAATGCTTGCTGTGATTCCAAGGTCCTAAAATTCCCTTTACTTGCTAATGAATTAGATTATGAAGAGGTTTGGTTCTCTGAGCATAGTCAGGGACCAATATTCTAGCAACATTTAAAAAACCTAAAACTGACTGCAATTCCTTTAAAGTTTTAGGAGGCTGCAATGTCAACAGTTATTATCTGAATTCCCGAGTCAGCCCTCTGCCAGAATCAGTTAATTGAAATCCAAGAAATTTTACTTTGCTTCTACAAATCTGTGATTTTTTTCAGATTAATAATATATCCTACCTCTCCTAAAACAGCGACAATTTGCTTTAATATAGCTAAATATTTATCTAGATCTTTATTTGTAAAGTCGATGTCATCCATGTATGAATGCACACCTGGAATATTTTTTAAAAGCGCTATGACATCAGCTGAAAACAACACTGGACTATTTAAATAGCCCTGAGGAAGGCGTATCCAGCAGTACTGTGTTCCTTGCCACGTAAAAGCAGTCAAATACATATCTTGTTCTCTAAATGGATGTGCCCAAAATCCATTAGATAAATCCAATATAGTTTTGTATTTGTGACTTTCCAAATTTCCTAACATACCAGACATGTGCAGGTTTTACACACTGAAAGAGGGTGAAACCCTATTTAGGGCGCAGTAGTCTAATACCATGCACCATTTCCCATTAGGTTTAGGCACTGGGTATACTGGAGTATTCATGGAGCTATATTGTCTAATTAATACTCCTTGTGCAATTAAATAATTAATTAATTTTTGAATATCATTAATTGCAGCTTTATTAATAGAATATTGCTTTTGAGGTTTTGGGTTTGTTTTGACAGACAAATCATGAGGCTTTATTTTCCTGTGGCCGATTTGATTATCAAATTGCTGAAAATACGGTTTCAGAGAGTATAAAATATCTCTCAATTTATTTATTTTTTCATTTTTAGTACAATCAGCTATGCAATCTGCTCCTTAATTTCCTCATTCCTACTGTCTTGGCTTTCAATATTATTTACTGAACCTATTGGAAATAAATCCTTAACACTTTGATGAGCTATGACAATATCATGTTTTGTAAAATCACATATTGCAAAGTCAATTTCCAAACACTGTCCTGCTATCTGAACAGGTAATTTTACAAGAGGTACTATTTTCTCTTCTAAAAAATAAGATTCAAGTATACATTGCCCTTTTGTTGTACATACATGTGGCAAACATTTTGGTTGAATATAAGATTGAGTTGCCCCTGTGTCTATTAGAGCAGTAGAAGTCTTATCTGTTATTTCTACACAGACCACTGGAAATTCAAGGCTGACCTGAGTTTGTCTGTTTTCTGCCATCCTGTGTCACAGAGGGAGTTTCTGAAGCTTTCTGTGAGGATGTTGACTGATCAAAGTCTTTAGAGGGCTGAAAGTTTCCTCTTTTATTAAAACCTTGCTTATTTCCCCTAATCCGCCTCTGGAATTAAAATCTTGTTTTGATTTATCAACGTCTCTATGGGGAAACTGTGATCCTTTCCTTAAATCATATACAGCTGTGCCCTCTAGATTTTCAGAGTCCTGTTTTTTCTGAGCTTGGAACTGCTTTTTATTTGAGTCTTGGTTTTTTCCTCCTCTGCCTCTATAATTTGCCTGGGAATTCTGAGGAACAAATTTATTTTTAGGATTAGTATTTGAGTGAGATATTTTTTATTTTATTTTTAAATTTCATTTCTTTATTTGCAATCCAACAGTTGTACAACTACACCGTCATCATATTTGCCGCACCGTAGCACCAAAAATCTATAAATTATACCTCAAGTTGGTGTCTATAACAATTCAGTACATGAATATTAACTTTTTACATTCAAGGGCAGGATAGAGAGTCCACCATATGTCCCTGTTTCTCCTCGAGTGGCAATGTTGACAGGTCAGTGGGTGAAACTGTCTTACATTGTAAGTTCAAATGTGAAGACATCAAATTAACATTGCAAGTCTGATAAACTTAATGATAGTTCTTTACCCAACTTCTTCCCTCCCAGCTCTTTTACAATTGGGGCCCAGGTTTCTCTGAAGAGATTCCCTTTCCCATGGAGCTCTGAGTGTAATCTTTCCATTGAGTATAAATGCCAAATCTTATTTAGCCATTCTTTGTAGGGAAGCTCACCTACAGATTTCCAATGCTTGGCGATGATACTTTGTGCTGCTAAAAAGAGTGTCTGGCAGGCCCTCCTGCTGGCCTCCATAGTTTTATTTTGTGGGTATAGCCCTAGCAGTGCAATTTCTGGTTTGCAAGATATCACTATCCCTGTTATTTTATTTGCTATCTTCCAGATTTTTAGCCGGAACTCTTTGACCTTCCAGCAACTCCACCAACAGTGGATGTAATAGGCCACTTCCCCACACCCTCTCCAACAAAGAGCTTTCCCCTTAGGACTTGCGTACTTCATTCGTGCTGGAGTCATGTAAAAGCGCGTTGTCACTTTTATTTGAATCTCTTTTATTTCTAGAGAATCAGCGCAACCAGGGAGATTTCTTCGATTTAGAATCTTCCTGTTCAAGATTTTTCCTATTTGGGTTGTCTCCGAAATAATTTCTACCCAGAGTTTTATATATGTCTTGGACAATTTTTGGGAAGGACCTTATCTTTTCCTGCTCAGTAGCCAACAAATCTAATTTGGACTGTATAGCAGCTTTGAGTACATCACATTTACAGAGGGTTTTAAGGATACCCCAGATCAAATCCTGATTACAGAGGAATTTAATTCCAACCACGTAGGCCCTTACAATGCCTTGCTCTTGAGTTATTTTCCTTAGAGTTGTATGTAAATCAGCTATGCCCACTTGTCCATGAGTTTTTACATATAAATTAGCCAAACACTCTCCCAATCATTACATTCCTGCTCTGTTAAGGCTGCAGATGCTGGAACTAGAAAACTGCATAAATGCATCTTCTGCAATGGTGTTGCTGTGGAAGTGACAGCTTCTAAAGCAGATGAGTGGGATTCAAGCCACATAGGAATTTCTTTAAAATCTTTTGATTGGAGTGGGTCCAGTTGCACCCGTATATTTGCCGTGTTTAAGACAGAAATTTCAGCTGGGTGTATTCCTGGCACATTAGGTTGTCTTGCAGTATTACTTCGTGCAAATTCTCTCAGATTTAAATACTCCCTTCTCAAGAGAGCATAACTCCCGTTCCCACTGGGCTGCATTAAAGCCTCGTAATTCCTCAGTGGTGGCTGGCGTATAATTAAATCCACTTCCAGAAATATAGTCAGCATTACTTATTGAAATAGGGTCATGTCTTCTTATATTTTTGGTAATTTCAACTACTATCCCTGCCATTAGGTTCAAATCTTGCCTACTGATAGGTAACACAGGCATTGTCAATGGATTAAAAATTATATCTCTTAGTCTCATCTCAACTATTACACATGCATTATTTGCTTCAAAAGAAACAATTAAAATCTATGTCCAACTCCACATTCTCCATGCATTATTTGCTTCAAAAGAAACAATTAAAAATCTATGTCCAATTCCACATTCTCCATTTCTTATTTCTAGGCAATAATAATCTCCATCTCTGACTGTCACATTTCGCAATGTAGCAACTCATAGTGCAGAAGGCACTTGGTTCAATTGAATAGCCATGATATAAAATGCATAATAAATCCTTTTCTTTAGTTAAGCTTAACAAACTTGAATATATCAAGAGGACAAAAGTAGTTAAAGGTCTTGGTGAACACCCCGGTGTACTTAATTATATATTCTTATGTCTCGAGCCCCACATTGGGCACCAATTGTCACATTGTGCCTCAGTTTCCTCAAAGGGAAAATGCGCTTAGTGGTCCAGGCCTGACAATCTGGTCTAGATATAGGGCACTCTTTTCCAATATGTGGAAACTCAGTTTACACTGTGCTAATAAAGCCAGCCAGCTCAGCAAAGTATTGTAAAGACAATATTATTTATAAATGAGGCTATGAGACAAGGAATATTATAAATATAAAGCAATAGTTTACTTAAGTTCAAATAAAAACATGGTATAAAAGAGAAACAGTGTCAGCTACAAATACATGATTTAAAAAGACATTTCTGTTCAAGGAACAGTTTTGTTACAAGTTCAAAGATCTTAACATCTATAAAATATAATCTATGCTTTAAGTATTATTGGCTCAATGCATCAAAAGAATATACTTTCATATTCACCCAGTCCTGTGTCCGAAACTGCCATATGAAGGTGAGAAAACTCCAAGGAAGGAACTTTCTAAAGAATCAGTGTTTCCTCTCCCTCTTTATGGAGTGAAAATGCTTAGAAGTCAGTTTAGATGACATCAAGTCAAGACAGCTGACAATGATGTTTTCTCAAAGTACATAGTAAAAACCCTGTTGATACATACTAAAAAGGTGGCTAGCATCTGAGATAGGATTTAACAATGACTAAGATCCAGACAAACTAGGCCTTTTTCTGCCCTACTTGGGAGTCACGTCCCTTGAAACTGGTAAACAGAAAAATGTTGAATTCTTGAGAGACACACTGATTGTATCTCTTCTCCCAAGCTAAAAGGACATTCTGGAGACAGTTCATTAGAAATTAACCATTCAAAGGCCAATTCTAATGTTCAATATATTGAAACACAGATGGCCAATAAAATATATGCTTTTTATACGGAATACATCACAGGTATACACGCTAAACATGCGAGTGGAGATTGCACAGACTGAACCCAGAGTTTGTTAACACCCATAGTTATGCCTGGTCCAGACATGGACCAGGACACACCAGACTAAAAGGCGCCAGAACCTGCCAAAACAGCATATGCAAAGCTTGTGACAATATCTGTACTGCAGCTATCAATATCCCCAACATGGGACTTTCACATGCCAGTAAGTCACAATGTGACCGCCTCGCCCTCTGTGCTCCAGAGCGGCTCCTGGGTCTGCCGGGGGTGCCTTCTTGGAGGTCCCCCGTGTTAAGCGGGGGGCCACAATGGAGAGGGCATTCTTGGTGGCCGGGCCGCATCTGTGGAATTCCCTCCTGGAGGAAGCTCGCCTGGCCCCAAGCCTTCTGACATTCCAGCGGGCTTGTAAAACCTGGCTGTTCACCCAGGCCTTTGGGGAGGGGGGGTTAGCTCCTCCCTACCCTTATTTTTATTTTTTTGTCCTAACCCTGTTTTAAATTGTGTGCTGCTTTTAAAAAATTGTTTTCTTGAATTGTTTTTATTAAATTGTACGTCACCCCGAGATGCCATAGGCATATGGGGCGACTAAGAAATGCTTAAAATAAATAAAAATAAATAAATGTATGATGCACCTTATCCAGCGAATCATGGTCCCAATAGTAATATGTGGGCAAAACTAAACAATCTGTAACCTACTTAATGAGCTCACAAAATGCATGTCAGGAGACACCACCCATGGGTGAACTACTCCATTTCCACCCTTCCAGTCCTTGTCCTCAAAAAGAACCTATACCACGGGTATGGAACCAGGGCTTGGCTGATTTTTATTTGGCCCCTTTGCCATTCTTGGATCTGGACCTGGTCAATGAATCCAGCCGTTCTTTCAAGCATTGAAGAGCATGCTCAGGAGGAAGGAAAAAAAGATGAGCCATCTACTTGAGTATAGGATAGAGATCCATGGCAAAGATCCACGAACTGGACCCTTTCCTTCCTTCTCTCATTTGAGTGTACCCCGACAATGTTCTCAGACTCTCAACACCTATCTGGCCTGTGGAGGGCATTCTAATTTTCAAAGTGGCCAGCAAAAACAAAAAGGTTCCCCACTTCTGACCTCCACAAGACAAAGAACCAAAATTCATAATTACTCGTAGACTGTAAGCTCTATGGGGAAGGGAGCTTACAATATCTCTAATAATGACTGTTCAGTGAAAAATAATAAACTCAATAGTAAATTCAAGAGATTAAATGGAGACATGGTTTGTAACACCCTATCTTTATCTTTAACTTGACCCCACCTGCCTCCTCACAACAATATAATGTTGTAATTGATCACATCTTTTTAAGTGGTCACAGCCACTGTTTCTAGTCTACTCACTTGAAGAGTCAGAGTCACAAGGCTGGAAGGGACCTCAAGGGTCACCACTGCAGGACCTGCCAAGAGACTACCCAAATCCATTTCTCTTCCCGCTAATCAAGCTTGGATCCTTGCATTTATTTATGTTCCACTGCACTTTCTAAGGTCAGATGCGGGGCACTCTCCTTTCAAATTCCATTACTACATCACATCCATACATGAAAGGCATGAAGAGCTGTCTTCCCTTACCCTAAGGAAAGGGTGTAGGGACAGGTGGTGCAACTGTACCTGGACCCACTAGCCTAGAGTGCCCATATGCCATGGGCAACAGCACACAGCTGCAATGGCTATGTCCTGCTGCAGTCGCTTGCCCCCAGATGCCCATCCCTGTTGTCTTGGCTGCACCTCCTCCAGCTTAGGTGTGAACAGCATCAGTAAGCTTTCTTCACAGCTCACAATAGAGATGAGGAAGGTGAAAGAGGGAAGGGAGGGAAGGGAGCAAGGCCAACCTCACAACCCTCCCAGACCCTATCTCCCAGAGTTCCCAGGCCACTCAAGCCCTGTCTCCTTCCTCGTGTTGCAGCCAGTTCCTTTCCAGACTACATTCAGCAGCTTAACCCCAAGCCTCCCTCAACATCTGTCTGGCCCTGCCCCACACCTCCATCTCCACCCTCCCAGTCTTGTCTGAGTGCCTACCTCTCATGCCTTGTCCATCAGCCTCTGGCCTGCAGTGGCTCCCTGAGCACGTGTTTCAAACCCTGGTCTCTGGCCAGCGCCTCTCTGTATGTCTGCTGCTTCTCAAACTAGAGCCTTCTCTCCCACTGGTTGTTGCCACCTGCCCTGAATTGGTCTCTCTTTGCTGCTCATCTACTCTTACAAGAGGCCGACTGGGGTGGGGGATGGCTGACCAGCTCGTGGGAGGAAGGTCCTGCACTGGTGGACAGGCTTGCCTTAGTCCTGGGCACTTTCGCTGTTGAGCATTGTATTTGTTTGCTCAGTATTCAGGCATGATCATTCCCAGGGGCTCACTCCCCCATGTGTCTGGGCCAACAGGATGCTCAGGAATGCCAGAGGGCTCACTCTAGCATAGACAGGAAATGGGGGGAGGGTGTGTATTAAGCTTTGTTCCAAGTGAAAGCAGCTTGAGTGAGATGCATGGGCTCCCCGATCCTGCTTTGTTTCTTCCATGCTGTTTCTGGAGATTCTGCTCTGAACTCTAATTCTTATCATTGGATGTCTACCTGGATGTCTCAACATCAACTCAAACTCAACATGGCTAAAACTGAACTCCTTATCTTCCCCCCTCATCCTTCCTCTCCCCTGTCGATCCTTATCGATGGGGTGACCATCCTTCCCATCCCCCGCTCTCACCTTTCTCCACTTATCTCTGTCCAAAACTCTGCTGCCAGGGGCCATCCACCTCACCCATCGTTTTGACCACGTGCAGCCCCTCCTCTCCTCTCTTAACTGGCTCTCCCTTCCTGAACGAATCCTGCACAAGTTGCTAGTCTTCACCTAGAAAGCTTTTCACAACCTTGCTCCCTCCTACCTCTCTGCACTAATTTCCCTAAGTACTCCAGTACGTGAACTCCGCTCCTCCTCTGTTCCCTCTCTTGCCTCCCTTGCTCCCCTAAACACCTTCGTTCCTTCTCCCTAGCTGCCCTCCCATGCCTGGAACTCCCTCCCTGCCCACATATGCCTTACTCCCTCCCTTTGTACCTTCAAATCCCTCCTCAAGATCTACCTCTTCTGTTCTGCCCTCCCTGACTCCTTGCTCCCCTCACCAAAGTCCTGCTGATACCCTCCATCCAGTACAATCTGTTACCTGAGGTCTATATATTCACATCCTCACCACATGGCTCAGCCAGCTATCATTCTCAATGTATCCAAGACAAGCATGTGCACCTGGGACCTTGAATCTTGGTGAACGTTACACTCCTTGTCTCTCCCTCTGTTCCCCCTTCCTTTGCCCCCCCCAGTCTCAGATTTTAAGCCCTAGGGGAGGGACCGTGACTATTCCATTACTTTGTAAAGCGCCACGTACATTGCTGGCGCTATATAAATGCTTGCTAATAATAATAATAATAATAATAATAATAATAATAATCCCAAATTGTCCTCATCCAGCCTTAAAAGAGGTTTCTCTTCTTTGAGACCCTTGCAAAGTGTCCCCTGCTCCCCAGCCCTCTTGCACCTTTCTTGCAATCTTTAGTAACCATGGTCATGAGGAATAGTGGAATGACAATGAGGAGACAATGTCAATGAGCGGACAATGAGAAGCAGGGAACGAGAAGGAGCGGGTTAGGTGGAGTAACAAAAAGGGGGACCTTGGGGATTGGCTGGACAAGGAATGGGCCATGGGAAAGCAGGTGGAATGACAAGAGACTTGCTGCAATTATGGGAAATAGCACTAGGGGAGGAGGTGTAACAACAAGAAAATGGATGGAATGACAACAAGGGGATGATGGGAAGTTGATATGATGATGAGCAGGGTGCAAGAGGGTATGCATTAAATGAGAGGATTAGGTGGAATGATATTAAAATGTGCCACAGGGAAAGATGGAATGATGATGTGGAGTTTATTTCCTTGCATTTATTTTATTTGTTGGTGGAATGACAGTCACCAGCCAGGAGAGAAGCTGGGAAGCAGCTGTACCAATAATACAGCAGGTGCTATGACACAGAAATGACAGGTGAAATAAGTGGAATGGGATGACAGATCATTTAGGGAGTGGTTGGAATGACAGTGAAAGGGGATGATGGTCAACTATAGGAATTAAAAGTAGGAAGCCACAGGGGATAAGTAAAATAAGAGAAAATGGCAAGGAAGGGGCCCAATGATGCAAGTGGAATGAGAAACAGATGAAATGGCAAGAGACTTGTTGTGATGGCAGGGAGGCAGTCATGGGGAGCACGTGACTAGAAGGAACACCAGTAGGGGGCCATCAGAAATGAGTGAAATGAAAAGGGAGACAGTGGAATGACAAATGCGGCATCTGAAGATGTGTGTTAAATGAGAAGAGCTAAAGTGGAATGATGGTGGCTATGGGGAGGAGGTGGAATGACAAAGGAAGGTCAGGTAGAACAGAAAGAATGACAAGTGATTTAGGAGAAAAATAAGGAGATTCTCATGGAGAATGAGATGAATGACAAGAAACTGGGGAGAATGACAGGGAGGAAGCTATGATGGATGGGGATGAGGGCAAGTGGTTCGGTAATGAGGGAGGCACTAATGAAATAAACAGGGAACTGGAGAGAATAGGCTTAATGAGAGGACCTGAGGTAGAATGACAGGAAGGGCATTGTGGAATGTCTAGAATGACAAGGCAGCTGTGGGGAACTGATGGAATGACAAGTGACTTGGCAAAAGGATTTGCCCACAGCAAATGGGTGGTGAAAGAGGAAGGCTATTGGAAACAGTTATAAAGATAAGGAGAGGGGGATAAGGAGCTGGTGGAATAATATGCACAGACCCTCAAGAGATAAGATGGAATGCCATGAAAAGGGATTGAGGGGAACTCAGCATGGGGAATGGCTGGAATGACAAGAGAACAAAGGTACTGGATGGGGCTTTGGGAGATAGGGGAGATTCTTACTGGAGCTTGGGAAGGGGGTGTTGCAGAGTAGGGGCTTAATCTTGGCTGGGGTGTGAGCACAGCGGTGGGGTATGGGGAAGGGCAGTAGCAGAGGAGTGGGGGGGGGGCAAATTCATTTCTTGCACCATGGCCCATTCCAACCTAGCCTCAGGTTTCACAAAGCCCAAGCATTTTTATGAGGCTATAAGACCTAGCTGTTCAGCATTCAGTGTTTCCCCCAAACTACAGGCAGGCAAGGTTAGAACTGGGGTGTAATTTTTTGGTTATTATATGTATGTATGCATTTTTATATTTTCTTTCTTTTTTAATGTTACTAACCGCCCTGGGCCTTCAGGGAAGGGCAGGTTAAAAATCTAAACAAGTAAAAATAAATAAGTATTCAGCTATTTCAACACTTCCTTTTCTTATCTGAGGAGCATCCCTGATGAAGCTTGAAAGCTTGTATTAACAGAAGTTGGGCTATCCACAGTATTGTCTTACTTTCTTTCACACTCCATCATGTTATATCTGTGTTAGTCCCAAACTGCCTATTCTCATGTCAGAACAAGATTTTCACATCACAATTAACAATTACTTCTAAAAGACCAAAGTTATAATGCTGTTAGAAATGCACAACGAGGAACAGTTCATCCTAGGTCTATCTTTCATTGTGTACCTAGAGAGAGTGCGATTGCCATATTGGTCCCAAGTGGCAGAGGTGGAGACACAGTAGTTCAAATGTTACCTTTTATCAGACCAACTATTGCAAGCTTTCAGACCTCACAGAATCCTTCCTCAGGCAAGTAGAGTGACTATATATCATGTAACAGAGGAGGTGTGTGTGGGCGGGGGGGGGGAGAGACAATAAATGAACCATTGTTACAGAAGGTGAGAGAACAGGGAGAGATAAGCAATACAAAGGGAAGGAGTGCAAAGGGAGGGTGAGGTACATTAGAGTATTCAGGAGGGTAGTGATATAATACATTACCTTCCTGAATCCCACAGGTACACAAATAGAGACAAAATAGTTCAAATTATATTTTTATTGGACCAACTATTGTTTATTAGAAAAGATAAGATTACCAAGCAAGATTGTGCTCAAAGTGAATTATATCAAATAAATATTCCATTATAAAAAACCTGCTGTTTCAGTAACAGTTAAGGCTCTTGCAAATTCAATAATGCGCTAAAAAGCATAGAAATTGCAAGTTAGGGCTTCTGCCTTAACTTGCACGCCATGTAAGCAGTAAAGACGTTATACAGTCTCACATATTGTGCTCTGCCGCTGGCCCCTCATCCCCTCCATTCCCCAACTTCAGTGTTTCCCCCAATCTGCAGAGGAAGAGGATTAGGTCTGAAAGACAAATGCAACGTGTGGGGGTGTGGAGCCTAAGTTGGAATCAAGCACAATAAGTGAGACTGTACAATGTCTTTACTGCTGACATGATGCGCAAGTTAAGGCAGAAGATTTCCATGCTTTTTAGCACATTATTGAATTTCCAAGAGCCTTAACTAGTACTTGTAAACCAAATGGTTTTTATGATGGAGTTTCCTGTTGTTTTTCAATATTCAATAAAAAGTTAAAAACTGATTCTAATTATATGCATATTTAAGTGTAGACCTCTCCTTGCGAACCCTCCCCCACCCCGCCCTCCGAAGCTCCCGCAATCCTGCTCCCATCTCCTCCCAACCAGCCCCTCCCACTCTCCATTAGTTCTCCCCAATCCTGCCCCATCTCTGAGTCAGCCTTTTCTCACACCCCTATCCCTTAGCTCCCCCAATCCTACCCCATCTCATCCCAGACTACCCCTCTGACAGTTGCCTCTACCCCATCTCCTCTCTTCCAGACCCCCAGACACTCCCCCGCCCCTAGCTCCCCCAATCCTGTCCCTCATCCCCTCCCAGCCAGCCACTTCCACAAACTACCCCACCCACTAGTTCCCCAAATCCTGCCCATCACCTGTCGACCAGCTCCTCTCTCTCTCACACACACACACACACACACACACACACACACACACACACACACACACACACACACACACACACACACTCCTCCCCCCCGACAGAGAGAGAGAGAGAGAAGGGGAAGGGGACACACACACACACAGATGGGGAGACAGACACACACAGAGAAGGAGATACGCACACCAGAAAGTGGGCACAAGAGCAAGAAAGGGGACACATTTGCGTGCGCACACACGCACACACATGCTCAGAAGGGTTCATACACACACACTTCCCCCCGTCACCACCGCCCACTTGCCTGTTGCCATCAGCATTGCCATTTAAAGGCACTGGGCTGTGCACGCATGTGCATCTTGGGGGCTGCCATGTTTCCTAGTGTGGCATGCTGGGAAATGTAGTCCCAGCAAGCCACACTAGGAAACATAAGTGCAGGTTTGCATTCTCCCATAGATTACAATGGAAATTTAAACATGTTCTATTATAATTTTAAAAGTAATGGGCGGTTTGAAAAAACAAACAAGATCAAGGCACCCCTAGCCCACGGACTTGAGGTTTCTAAAATTATTTCAAGTCCTGGCCCATAACTAAAAAACTGCCAGGCTGCTCAAATTGAGATAGTTGCAAAAAACTGCTTCTTAACCTTCAATCTTTCAGCTGTTGGATCTCAGCCATTTTAAGTCTGGTTTCTCTGAAATTTGAACAAATTAAACCTCTCTCTAAAGCAACTCTCCATGCAAAATTTCACAATGATAGTGAAAATTATCTCCATTTTATAAGGAACAGAATGTCCAGGCTTTATAATGGAGCATGCGAGACTCCCGTGCTTCGATAATAAAGGATAATGCAAGGCTAACTTTACTGAATAAGTTCTCTCTTACCCTAGATAATGGCATCTATAAACTTAAAAGTTCAGTTCTCTCATACAAGTGTCTCTTCTCAGCCCTGATGATAGTGGAGCCAGGCATCAAATCTTTCTTGGTTACAGTTTCAAAGTTTTTCACAAAATCTCTTTGCAAGCTGTTGGTAGAAAAAAATATCTCCTTCCCTCTCTTAAACAAACCTTTTTCCAAGTCTCTTTGCTTTTTTTGTTGTTGATTAAACTCTACTGTCTCACCAGAAGTTTACCTAGATGGGTTCTATGCAGATAAAGTGTTCTGGGCTCTGAATGCAAATTGCTTTCGCTAGTTGTCTGGTGCATGTGTTGATTGCATTAAATTGAGAATACCCCATTGAAATGCTATTGACTGTACGTTCAAAGGGGTTTCCTCTCCCATCTCTAAGTTATCACAATGTGTTCATTTTGGCTTGTACAATTGACATTTCATATCATACAGGTTACAACACATTTTTCTATACATTACACTGATCAGTTAGACACCAACCATAGATATACAATTTTAATACAGAGTAGTCATTTATGTTCTTGAATGGTTCCGCTCTTTCCTGACTGGGAGAACCCAGCGTGTGGTGCTGGGGGAGTTTTAATCTTCCCCCCGGGGCCTCACGTGCAGGGTTCCGCAGGGTTTCATCTTATCCCCACTGTTGTTCAATGTGTACATGCAGCCTTTGGGGGAGGTTGTCAGGGAGTATGGGGTGAGATGGCATCAATATGCTGATGACACCCAGCAATATCTCTCATTTTCTTCTGACTCAGGCCCGACAGTCTTGGTGCTTACCCGGTGTTTATCAGCTGTGGGGACTGGATGAGGGTGAGCCGCCTGAAATTAAATCCTGACAAGATGGAGGTGGTGATTGTGGGGAGGCCTGAGGGAGTGATGGCTCTCATCATTGATGATGTCCGTCCTCCCTTGGTTTCTCAGGCCCGGAATCTGGGGGTGCTCCAGGACCAGCAGGCTGGATGCCCAGGTGATGGCTATGGCAAAGGGGGCATTTCGCCAATTACATCTGGTGCGTCAGTTTAGGCCATATGTCTCGGACTTGGATCTAGCCACAGTCATCCATGTTTTTATTACCTCAAGACTGGATTACTGCAACGCACTCTACATGGGGCTACCCTTAGTGCTGGCTCGGAAACTGCAGCTAGTGCAGAACGTGGAAGCCCGTCTCTTGACTGGGACGGGCCGACGTGAGCACATTACACCAGTGCTCCGCGCTCTGCACTGGCTGCCGATAGTTTGACGGCCCAATTCAAGGTGTTCGTGCTGACCTTTAAAACCCTAAACGGCTTGCGCCACACCTACCTGCAGGACCGTCTCACCCTCCGGGTCCTGGATCAGCCCCTGCGGTCAGCCAGGGGCATCCTCCTCGGAGTCCCCCGAGTTTTCACCATGAGGAGGGCGTTCTCTGTGGCTGTGCCACAGCTATGGAACTCCCTCCTGTTGGAGGTCCACTTGATTACCGACCTCCCCTCTTTTGGTAGGCAGTGTAAGACCTGGCTGTTCCGCCAGGCCTTTCCTGAGGGAGATGAGGGGGGGGGGGGGG
>QEPC01007842.1:563020-603975 GCA_003113815.1 Sphenodon punctatus | reverse complement strand
CAGGCCAGGTGGTATTAAGGCAGGCGGGGGGGTAGAGAACTCGAGGCGCCCCGCCGGGCCGCCTCTAGCCGCCACGTGCCCCGAAATCTGCCCTCGGGCCGAGATCCCTCGTCGCTCAAGCCACCGGGGGGGGGGGAGGCTCTCACCGGGCATCCCCAGCAGGTCGCAACAACCCTTTTTGCCCTTTGCTGGGATCACTTCCCCTGCGGCAAGGCCTGGTTCCGTTCCAACAGGCTTGCCGCGTGTCCCACTCCCCGCTCACCGCCCGGCCGAATGAAGCGGCTGAGCGGGAAGTCTAAGATGGCGCCCGGGAAATTCCGCTCTCGCGAGAGTCCCGGGCGCATTTCAATTTGGTTGCTTAGCAACCACGGCCTCTCCCTAGGCAGTTCGCGTGGCCGCTCCTTTCCCCGTCCTCCTTCCCAGGGAAGGTAAGCGGGCGCCGCCAAACCCCCGCCGCAGCTATCGCGGAGGGGACATGGCATTGAAAGTCAATATTAGAAGGCACAGGAGTCTTTTTTCCCCCTCATCTCTAATTCATAAACGAAAAATGAACAGAAAACCCCAGTCTTGTTTTTGAAAGTTACTCTTTTCCAGCAGGTAAACCTGTCTGAAACTAACTCAGTGCCATGAACTTGCTGTAGGCACAGCAAGAAAGCTTCTTTTCTCTAATACATCTATAAAAAGAACAGTACTTTGATATCAAACAATACGACATACAACCACCATTAGTCGGGTCAAACAAGTGGATACCAGCCAGCTTTTGTGATCTTGATATTTTTAGGAGACATCCAGTTTGTACTACTACAAATAAACTAGCATAACCCACAATATAAGTGAGATAAGGCCACCAAAGGAAATGGTCTAAAATCTCATTTATTTTATCTATATTGTTATAGTGAAGAGGATGGCAGAAGAAATTAAGGGTTCTTTGTAAGTAGCCTAACTTTCTGGAGAAATGCACCATTTTTACTACCTCTGCCTTTTTAACCTCTTTGTTGAAAAGTGTCAGCTGTATATCAGAGCTGCACAGAATGACTAACAAACAGAAACAGCTCCACAAGCTATCAGTGGACCAATCTGAAATTCACCTATATGTGTTAACTCCTACTGCTAATTCATCATCCAAGCACCCGACAGCTAGGTTGATTGTGAACCTTATAGTACAATAATGGTCTCAGCTGACCACCAAAATCAGAAAAAGGGGGGCGGGGATGATGGGCACAGGCCTGGAGAAAGCCTAAGATAAGTGTTGGCTGTCAGTGCAAGGACAAAGAAGGGCAGGCCCTGGGGAGAGAGAGGAGATTAAAAAAAATCTAGACAACTGCTTTATCTGATGAGGGTTATGGCTAATTAATTATAAACTCAATTACCTAACCCTTACTTCAGCAGTCTCCATTCATTAAGAGATAAAACTTGACTGACTGCTAACTTTCCTTTGCACACACACAGCATGCTTACTTCAGATTTGCACAATTTAACACACAATTTCTCAAAAAAGATCTCCAAAAGCATTCATACCTGTCAACTTTCTCCTCACAGGATGGAACATTTCTCTTTTTTTCTCACCACCCAAAGCACCCTCTGTTGCACAATGGGAGGGCATTGCTTCCATGCTGTGCATTGGCATTTAAAAGCAAAAAACCAGACATTAAACAATAGACATTACATACATCAAAGCCACCTTTCACAGCTGAGTTTCTTCCTCCATGGGCTTCTGATCTATTTCACATTTTAAATTGAGCTTTTTAATTTTGGGTGCTAAAAGTTTGGCAGTCTCGTTCACTGGTACTCAACTAAACCTTATTCTTCAAAAAAGTTTGAAATTAACTGGCCTGAAAAAGTGAATGAAGCTAAGGAACAAACCTATTTAAACCACTAATCACCTTAATTTCTCAATGTTTCAAACTAACATACAATATATGTTGACACACCTGTTCTATCCTTATTCTTGGTGGATCGTCATTCCTCAACTTATGTTCCTGTCCCCTTGTCTTATATTTGACATTAGTTCAGACACATTTTTGTAGCATCAATGTGCTGTATTCAATGAAGGCGCCTCTTAACCTCTTTTCCAGAGACTACAGATATGGTTATGTCACCTCTATAAACAACTGAGACCCTCGAGTTCCTTCCTCATTCTGGTTGCCCTCTGGCTGTAGCTTTTCCATTTCTACAGTACCCTTTTTACAATAATGTGACCAGATCAACAGAATCTTTTACACTGTCTCACTGCTGTCTTAAGAACACCAAAATAATTTCCTTCAGTTTATGGTATATGCACAAACTCTGTTTGTCCATGTCAACATTTAATTTGCTGATTAGGATTTGTTTTTTGGGTTTTTTTATTGTTCTTAAGTACTACTTTAAAGACATTCAAGCTTTATCTACAAGAATCCCAAAATTCAATCTATGGTCCTTTTTAAACAGACCGCAGAGGCATCACGGTCTTTAGAGGATGGGTGGAGGTGGCGGTGGGTGTGTGGCACGTGTCCAGCCTAGCACACGGACGCACACCCAACTCCACTGATCTCCACCCATCTCCATGCACGGAGGCACCTCCATTTTCCCCAATGCCTCCATGCATGGGCAATGGGTGGAGCGTGGGAGCGCATACACATCCACCCCCACTTGCTGTCACGCTGACACCTACGTGGGTGAGGGGTCATCTCATGTGAAAAGGGCCTATTTTGTACAATTCTCTACCACAATTGTTGAAAAATACATTCCATTTCCATTACTGTTTGTAGACTAATTTGAGGAATTCTTTCTATATAGTGAATTATAATTAGTAATTTGCCTGCCTATGGTCTACACTTATCCAAATAATTTCAAAATATTGTGTTCCTTCCTTCAATTTTGCATTGCTCCACTTAATCATTATACTCCTTTTTCCTTAAGAATTGCTGAGGGTTTTTTAAGTCACAATCTTTCATTTTATTAATCCACATTGCTATCACAGTCAAATTGAAGTCTTTTAATAAAGGCCAATTTTCATACACATTACCAGCATCTCTAATTTATTAAACTGAAATTAAAAAACAAACTTACTTTTCACTATTTGCTTTCAACTCGAATAAAGAAAACATATCTAGTCAATTTCACCTTCACACAAATGCAGTGCTACAATAATAGGGTTTTCAAATGCGATACGGCAGCAGTGATTTTTTTTAATCTGACATTTGCTTGATCTTAAGTCTTGTAATAACTTGTTTTTATATACTATTTCCTTGACTATTATATCATCTCTTCCCTAACTAGGTTCTGTTTCTAGATTGGCTTTTCCAATGTACAAATACTAAAAAATGTGCAGCTCTCTATATTTTTCCTATATACATTTACTTCCTGTCCTCACTTTGCAAATCTGGAGTAGGTAATTAGCAGGGGTCAGACAATTAAAATGTTGAGGCCATCAGGCTCCTTGCCCTCCAAAGGGAGGCACTGACAACCCAAGCAAACAACAGCTCCAATGTCTCCCGGCTAGCTTTCACCAGCCAGGACAAGCATGGATCTAGCTCACAAGTGTTTGCACTCACACAACACCTCTGCATCTCTGGCCAAGAGTAACTGAGGCTGATTCAAGCAAATAGGACAAGACTGAGCCTCCCCAACCCTGAACTCTGACTCTGCACCCAAACTATCAGTTCCCAAGTCGTGCCAAATATGAATGAATTTTATCTGCAAAGTAGGTGGCAAACTAATTCCAGCAGCAGATTATGACTACCACCAGGTGAAAACAGCTAAGATTTAATAAGCTAGATAGCACTTTTCAGATGCTATGACAGCAGTGAAGAAGCCACAGTATTGTTCTTCAAAAACAAGTTATGCCACAGTTGGTCGGTTTTGGCGCAATTCAAGGCTAACCTGTGTTCTAACACACCTACCCCTCTCGCTTAAACAGGCTCAGGTCCTCTTTATACCCGGAAAACCTGTGCTGCTGTAGTGAAAGAAGAAGATGCTTGGGTGCCACTGTGTCAATGGCCAAAGTCAACATAGCATACCACAAATCAACCAGGCCATTGACAGAAAGATTGTCACGGTCAGCAGTAAATCCCCCAGAAAGTTCTGGAATCCTACTGGATCCATTAGTCTCTGTGGGCAGACTATCCTATGTGATCCACCATCCCAACAGGGGCAAAGGAGAGCAAGGATCCAGGCCCTCAGAAGGTAATTGTCCGACCATGACAACAGTGTCATAACACCACCTCCAATAAGAGGAACCCCTGTTTCCAAACAAATGCGTAACATGAGATCCAACATGTGTCCAACCTCTGTGTCAGGCCAGATATTATCTGGGATAGACCTGTGGTTGTCATGGCGGCCACGAAATCATGCTCTGCCCCCAAAAGGCAGCCTCAGGATGTATGGTGAAAACATTAAGTCTGGGTGAGCTTAATACCAGCTCTGAGAGCCAGCTCTGCTAGAGCAGTCAGGGAGTCTGCTATGCAGTGGAATGGTTGGTACACCAGCAGAATCTCCAATTTATCCCAGGTCTCAAACACAAGATGGACACACTCCATGTCGGGCAAGTTAAACACTGGATACCTTTGACAGAGCAGATTGTCTTACAGATCACTGCCAATTCCCACACCATCACCCCAACCTAGACTGTTGTTGCATTGAGTATCCAGCCAGAACCTTCTGGGCCAACTCAGGCCCAGAAACCTCACCCAGTCAGGTCTTGGTAATGCATTCAGAGGTTTATGGTTGCAGGATGTGTACAAGGAAACAAGACTGTGCACAAATGGGCGGTGTGAGAAGTGTTTGCATTGTAAGGTGGCAGCCAGGTGCTGGGGTACTGTTTATGGGAAACAAGGCTGGAAAATGGGTGATGTGTAGACAAGGATGAGGCTGGAGACGCAGGCTGAGGTGGGGTGTGTATATGCATCAGCAACAGGCAGACAGGAGCTGGGAGAGGTGTAATATTGGGGGAGAAGCCAGAGAAGTGGGTGATGTGTATTCATGGAGAAGGCTGGGGGGCCAGCTACGAGAAGAATGATGCCTATTTAGGGACAAGTTTTGGGGGACAGCCAGGGATGGGGGCAAAGTGGATGTATGTTTTTTGTATGTGTTTTCAGTTGGGCTGGGGAGCACATGACATCCAAGTACTTGGAGGCTGTATATCCTGTACGGATATGTACTAGGAGACAAGACTAGGGGCAGCTAGGTGTGGGGAGCAGTGTGCATGGGCAACCAGCAGCCAAATGCTGGGAGGGTGTATACCGGGGAACACAGTTCAGATTCAGGCAGGGATGGGGAGCAGTATGTTTATGGGGATGGGGCACACAGGTGCTGGTGTGTGTGTGTGGGGGTAGAAGACTGGTAGAAGTGTGATGAGTATTCAGGGATAAGCCTTGGGAGCAGTCAGGGTTGGAGGGGAATTGTATGTGCGGGCTACAGTGGAGACAAGGGCCAAGTCCATAATAATGGGGCAGGGAGGAGCTTGCTGTCCCCAGCTTCAGTGTTGCCCCCAACCTGCAGAGGAAGAGGATTGGGGTTGAAATACCAAGGCAAAGCGAGGGTGCACAGAGCCTAACTTGTAAGCAATCACAATATTAATTATTAATTATTATTATTATTATTTATATAGCGCCAGCGATGTACCTGGCGCTTACAAAGAATAAGATTGACATGGTCCTTGATCGAGAGCTTACAATCTAAAGACAACATCTGAGACTGTGCATCTTTATTGCTTACATGGTGTACAAGTTGAGACAGGAGCTTTAACTTATAATCTTCATGCTTTTTGGAGCACAGTTCAATTTATAAGAGCCTTAACTCCTCTCTTAAATGGAAGATTTTTTGATTGTATAATTTCCATGGTTTTTGAAAGGGGAATGCACTAAATTCCCCCTCCTACACAATACCAACATGGAAAAAAACAGACTGACTTTGGCAGGACTTTCCAGGAGTTTTCGCAACTGTCCAGGAATTTTCCGGACTGCTTGGGAATTTTCAGGACTTTCCTGTACTTTTGGGAATAGTCTGAAAATTTTGGGGACTTATAACATAGGAACTTCTCTCAGGAGTGAGAAAGCTGCTGCAGTCTATCATGGGCACCATTCAGCTCCAGCCTCTTCAACTCCAGAACCCACCAGTGCAGCGAGCAACAAGCCTGTGACTGCTGCCTCTTCCGAAGAAGCATTTTCCCCACTAAGCTGTCCCAGTTCAGCTCCTACCAGTGACACTCCCAACACAGCCTAAAGTTTTCAGAGAACTCAGGAGTCCTGGCTCCCCGCCCCTCTCTCCCAGAGAACCCAGGAGTCCTGGCTTCCAGAACTCATAGATGATAAACCCCGGGCACATAGGTGGATTATGCGTACATTACACGGATGTACATTGTACATGCATTTCCTTCTACCCTCTCATAGAAAAGGGTATTCGTACAGAGCATGTTTTATGTACACATGGTTGATTTGGTTTAATTTTTTTGAGAACTGGTTACTTAGTTTACACAATGAGAGAACAGCCTGTAAATAAAGAGGGGAGAAGAGAGAACTGTATGAGACAAACTCCCTGGTTGGGGGTAGGTAGGTGGTGGTATGTCTGTGCAGAGCGTGACAAGTGAATTGGGGTCAGAATTCCATTCCCTTCAACTTCCACTGCATTTTCAAAAAAGGAGGAAATACTATACTCAAAAAACCTTTGGTTTAAGAGAGAAGTTAAAACCCTTACAAATGCAATTTCCAAAAAGCATGGAAATTGTAAGTTAAGTCTCCTGCCTCAACTTCTGTACTGTGTAAGTAGTAAAGACATTGTACGGTCTCACCTACTGTGCTCGCTTACAACTTAGGCTCCATGCACCCAAACTATGCCTTGGTCTTTCAGACCTAAACCTCTTCCTCTGCAGTTTGGGGGCAATATTGAAGCTGAGAACAGTGCTATATAAATGTTTAATAAGAATTTAAAGTTAGTTACATATTGAAATTAACAACGTGGACTGGAACATCCATTGGAAGGAACGGAGGCAACAGCAATGCCAATTTGGAAATAAATTCTATTGTCATTCGCCGATTCCATTACATGGTTGTGAAAAACTACAACTGACTGAGCAGCATCTTTGTGAGTGGGGGGTCAAGAGGGTGTGGAATAACGAGGAAGGCACCAGGGAGAGTGGGTGGAATAACAGGGAGGGACAGGGATAGGGTGCAGCAGCTAGGAACTGGATGGAATGACAGGAGGAATGCCATGAAAAACAGGTACAATGACAAACTTCTGAGTGAAATAATTCATAAGAGTGATAGGATACCATGGGGAGAACAACTATCATTCCACCCAGTTCCCATAGCTGCCTCCCTTTTGTTCCCCTCCCTATTATTCTACCTTCTCTCCTGTTTCTTTTTTTGTCACTCCACTCACACATCCACACCCTCACTACTGTTCCCTATCAGAGATACAGCTCATTGCATGTCCCAGGACTCTTGGATTCACTGTGAGGGGAATGGGTTGAGGGGGCTGGGAGGAGGACTCTCAGGTTCTCTGGGAGGGCCATGAGGGCTGGGTTAGAGTGGGGGAGGAGCCTGGGAGCCATGGCTCATGGGTTCTCTGTTACGGGCTTGGGACCTAGTGGATTACAGCAGGGAACTTGGGAACCAGGACTCCTCAGTTCACTGGGAGGGCAGTGGGGGCTAGTAGGTTAGAGTAGGGGTGGGGTGGGAGTCAGGACTCCAGGGCACTCTGATATTACAGTGAGGACTAGTGAGTAAGAGAGAAGGGCTGGGAGCCAGTACTTAGCTCCCCCATTCTCCCCAATCCAAATGAAAGGATACAGGGAAAGAAGGTGTGAGAGGTAGCAAGCTTCCCCCTCACCACCTCCTGTCCCCAGCTTCAATGTTTCCTCCAGCCTGCAGAGGAAAAGGAGTGGTGCTGAAAGACTATACAATGTCTTTACTGCTTACACAGTATGGAAGTTAAGACAGGAGCCTTAACTTACAATTACCATGTTTACTGGAGCATGACTGCATTTGTAAGACCCTTAACTTCGTTCTTAAACCAAAGGTTTTTTAAGAGTAGAATTCACTCCTCCTTTGAAAATGTGATCCACTAAATTTCCCCTGCTGGTGCACTACATCCTAACAGTGAAATTTCAGAATTTCAAAGCCGCACTGTGTACTGAAATGCACTGGGTTGAGGGTGGCCATATATACTGAAATCCCTTCCCATGTACTGAAATGTAGCTGCCTATGGTGGGCAGTTATATATACACTGGAATCCCTCACCATGTAGTAGAATGTGGCTGTCTCTGAGGTGGAGGCAGTTATATACACTAGAATCCCTTGCTGTGTACTGCAAAGCAGCTGCCTCTGGGGTGGGGGTAGCTCTGTGTGTGTGTGTGTGTATATATATTATATATATAGAGAGAGAGAGAGAGAGAGACATACACACACATATATCACTGTGTACTGAAATGTAATATGTACTGGAGCAGCAGCTCAGCTCCTCTTGGGGACAAGTCGCCGGGAGCACATTACACCAGTGCTCCATGGTCTGCGCTGGCTGCCTATACCTTTCTGGGCACAATTCAAGTCACTGGTTTTGACTTTCAAAGCCCTAAAGAGTCTGGGTTCCATACATCTGAAAGACCGCCTATCCTACCATGTCCGTTTGCGGTCCCTACAGTCAGCTGGGGGTGTACAGGAGGGCATTCTCTGTTGCTGCCCCCATGTTGTGGAACTCACACTCCCAGGAGGTTCACTTAAGCCTGGGTCTGGCTATCTTCTGGAGGCGGTGCAAAACTTTATTATTTGGAAAAGCATTTGGTAGGCAGGGAGAGGTGGGATTTGGTTTGGTTTTGGGATGGGGTTGTGAGGGAGGTTGAGGGTTTGAGAGGAGGATGTTTTTATTGTATGTATTTTAATGTTTTTAATTTTGTGTGTGGATTGTGAGCCGCCCTCAGCCTTTTGGGAAGCATGGCATAGAAATTTAAAAAATAAAATTAAATAAATACAGCTGCCTCTGAGGTGGTGCGGCCATATATACTGAAATCCCTCACCGTGTACTGAAATGCAGGTGCCTCTGGGGTAAGAGCAGCCATATATACCAACTACTCACCTTCACCTTCCAAAAGAGAGCGATGAAGAAGCCAGAGAGGCTTGCCTCTTGCACCCCCCGTCCTACCATGTACTTGCCTGAGCAGCAGCGCTGGGACCCGTCCCCCCCACCCCCGTGGACTGGTAACATTTCCCCCCTGCTGTGACGGGGAAGGGGTTGGGCCGGGGAAATCCCCCAAAAGACTTACAAGATTGAAGGGACCTTAAGCGGTGTGCTTCTCGGCAGCACTGCAGAGCACATTGCGGGAAACAACAGACAGGGATGAAGGAGGGGGGCTTGCCTCTTGCACCCCTCTCATACCATCTACTTGCCTGGGCAGCAGCGCTGGGACCTGTGTCCCTCCCCCCCGTGGACTGGTAACATCTTCCACCTGCTGTGATGGGGAAGGGCTGGGGCCACAGGAATCGCCCCAGAGACTTCTGGAATTAAAAGGGGCTTTAAGTGGCGCACTGCTTGGCAGTGCCATGCACCACAGGCCACACACCAAAGGGCTGCACTAAAGGGCCCTTTGGAGAGGCCCTTCGGTGCAGGGCCCAGAGGTGTAGGGACTTTAATGTGTCCTGTGGTTGCTCACTGAATATTTAAAGTGTGGTGGAATTTTTAAGGGTATTGGGGATTGCACAGGTTTTATCTCTGTGCTGTGTGTTTTTGACCCGGTTTTAGAAGAGGGGCATTAGGGGTGCATGGGGTCTTTGGTTTTTGTGGGTTTAGGGTGGGATTGTATTAGGTGAGGGTTTGTTGGGTGGGTTTTATGGAGGAGTGTGTTTGGGAAGGGTTAACCCCTCTGATGAGAGCAGGGGGAGGGGAGTAGTGGTGGTAGGGCTCCCTTTGCCGGTGAGGGTGGCATGGGAATGTCCTGGATAGGGCACTCTTTGGTGGGATTAAGGGGATGGGGGGAGGTGCGGGGGGACCTTCTGTCCAGTGAAGCGGTAAGGGGGGCTCCCTGGGATGGGTGTCCCCCTGTGAGGGGGGAGGAGGGGAGTAGGTGGTTGGGGATTTTGTTGTGGGGGTAAGAAGGGGGTTAGTTTCCTCCTGTGGGCCTCGCGAGGGGCCAGTCGGGGGCCAGGCCTGCCAGGGGGGTGGACGGCGGCTATTGGAGGTTATCACAGGACAGGGAAGATATGGCCCTGGAGCGGAGTATGTCGTCGCATGCAGGGAGATTGGTGTTTGGTGCCGGTTCCCTGCATGGTTTCCCTGGTCTCAGGTAACAGGGTGGTCAAGATCTACGATGACCCAGGTCTGTCGCTGGTGTTGTTTAATGCAAGATCAGCTGCCAATAAATCTTCCGTTATTCATGATTCTGTTTTGGACTGGGCAGCCGATCTCGTTTGTGTGACAGACCTGGCTGTGAGAATCGTCAGGGCCTGTGTTGGCTGATCTCATTCCAGCCAGATACTCAATCCAACACCAGCCCAGACCTGAGGGTCGGAGGGGGGCGGGAAAAGCTAGCCATTATTTTTAAGGAGAGGTAATTCCGTACAAATGGAGTTTGGATTAGAGGGCCTCTATCTCGTGGTTGATTTGGCAGAAAATGGACAGGGACAGGTTGGGGATTCTGCTGGTGTACCGTGTACCCCACTGCCCAGCACCTTCCCTATCTGCTCTAGCAGCTCTGATCTCAGACGTGGTCTTGAGGTCGCACAGGCTTATTGTACTGGGGGATCTCAATATTCATGCCATTATGGCAACCATGGGACAATCCCAGGTGGTGGTGGGGCCCAATGCACGAGACGGGGCATACTCTGGACTTGATATTTTGTACTGACTGTGAGGTAGGAGGTCCATTGATGGGCGATGTGGAGTGCACACGCTTGCCATGGTCAGACCACTACCTCTTGCGTACCTCCATCCTGGTGCTCCTGCCTGATCATAGGGATGCGGGGCCAGTTTGGATGGCCCACCTCTGGAGATCTATGTCTCTTATAGGATTCCAGAATACTCTGGGGGAAAATATCTGAAGATCTTGATGGCTGCTCCATCAATGACCCCGTGGCCTTTTGGAAGAGCTGGTTGTCAGAGATCATCGATCAGGTGGCTCCTAGGTGTCTGCTTCCAACACTTCGGCACCGCAGAAGGTGGTTTGTGGAGGACATGCAGAGGCTGAAGAGGGAGGGTCGGCGGTTGTAGTGCAGGTGGTGTCATATTCATGCCCAGGTCGACTGGTTGCAGTACAAAGCATGGTTGAAAGTCTATAATTTGGCTGTATGGGCAGCAAAGAAGGGGTCCTTTGCTTCCCTTATAGCATCCGCTCAGTTGCGTCCAGTGAAGCTGTTTTGGGTGGTGAGAGAACTGGTCGGTCAGCCTTTCTCCATCTGGATGTTGATTCTTCCACAGCCCTCTGATATGTGTTTCTGGCATACTTTGCAGATAAAATAGCTCACATTAGTGTCAAAGTCATGCTCACCATTTTGGATGCAGTGGCAGAGCCGGAGGTAGGGAACGCTATGTCTGGTCAGTGTTTATGGGAGGACTTTCAACTGGTGATGCCTGCCAATGCGATGGATGCCCTCGGGTCTGTTCGGGCCACAACTTGCGAGTTAGATCCGTGCCCGTCATGGCTCATACTAGCTGCCAGGGAGACCTTGGGGACGGTGCTGGCCGGGGTTATCAATGCCTATCCTTGGGAGGGGAGACTATCAGGGTTCCTGAAAGAGGCTATGGTTCGTCCTCTCCTCAAGAAACCATCTCTTGACGTTGATGCCTCGGCGAGTTACTGATCTGACTCTAACCTTCCCTTTTTAGGGAAGGTTGTTATTGAGCGGGTGGTGGCCCATCAGTTACAGATGCATATGGGCTGCATCGGTTTTCTGGATCCCATACAGTCTGGTTTTCGTCTGGGGTATGGTACGAAGGCGTTGGTGGCCTTGGTAGATGACCTCCTCGTAGAACTGAATAGCGGTCGTATGGCCCTTCTGGTTCTATTAGATCTGTCAGTGGTTTTTGATACCATGAACCATGAGATGTTGACTCATCTGGAAGATTTGGAGGGGTCCGATGGAACCGTTTTGCAATGGTTCTGTTCTTACCTTACAGATAGATCCCAGGGAGTGGTGCTCGGGGGGATTATACATCTGCCCCGGGGGGCCTCCCGTGTGGTGTGCCGCAGGGTTCCATCCTGTCCCCTTTCTTGTTTAAAGTGGATATAAAGCTGCTGGAGGAGATCTTGCGCAGCTGTGGGGTCCGTTGTCATCAATACACGGCTGACACCCAGCTGTATTTGTCTTTTTTGTCAGACCCAGGTCCTGCTGTCTCCTTGCTGTCATGGTGTTTGGCAGATATGGGGGACTGGATGAGGCGAAGTCGGTTGAAGCTCAATCCCAACAAGACGAAGGTGATACTGGTGGGTGGGGCTGACAGTCAGAAGGAGGAGGCCGCCCCCATTATTGGGGGGTGTCCATCCTCCATTGATTCCATCTGTGCCGAGTCTGAGGGTGCTCCTGGATCAAAAGCTGTGGCTGGATCTCCAGGTGTCTGCCAGGGCCAGGAGTTCATTTTGCCACTTACATCTGGTAAGACAGCTCCGCCCATATGTTTCAGACACCAATCTCGCCACTGTCATCCATGCGTTTGTCACCTTGAGGCTAAACTACTGTAATGCGTTCTATGTGGGGCTGCCCATGGTGACTGCAGAATGCAGCGGTTCGTCTCCTTACGGGGACGGACCGCAGGGAGAACATAACACTGGTGCTCCATGCACTGCACTGGCTGCCGATTGTCTTCCAGGCCTGATTCAAACTGCTGGTTTTGACCTATAAAGCCCTACACAGTCTAGGCCCCACTTATCTGAAAGCTCACCTCACTCCCCCAGATCCCAGGGCAGCCCTTGCAGTCATCTGGGGATGCCCTCCTGGAGGTCTTGCATTATCAGCAGGTCTGGACAGACAAGAGGGTGTTCTCGGCAGCCGCACCATCGCTGTGGAATGCCCTCCCAGTGGAGGTCCATCTTAGCCCAGATCTTCTTGCATTTTGCCGTGACTATAAGAGCTGGCTCTTTCAGCAGGCTTTTGGCAGGTGGGAGGGAGGGGGGGGGAGAGGAATAGAGTGGAGGAGTTGTCCCATATTGATTATTTATTATTATATTGTATTTTATATTCTATTCTATTTTTGTATTTTTTGTGTTTTTGTATGTGTGTCTTATTTTATTGTGTTATTTTAGTGCTGTATGCCGTTCTGGGTTGCCAGAGGTGCAAGGAGCAGAATAGAAGTGCAAAGAAATAAAGAAATATACTGGAATCCCTCAATCCCTCACCGTGTACTGAAACGCAATTACAAGTCTACCATTTTCATAAAACCTAAAATTAGCAGGTTTACAGTAAAATCACAGGTAACCCCCTCCCCCGTGCCAGGTCTCCAGCCCCCCAATGCCAAGTGACCTCCCACACCACCAGCTCCTCAGACCTCCATGCCAATGACCCCCCGCAGCTCCAAGCACCCCTCCCGCAAATTAAACACCCCACTTAATCTCAGCACACTTCCCCACCCATGATTTAAAACCCCCCACTTGGTCCCAGCACCCTTCCTCGCCCATAATTTACACCCCCACCTGGTCCAAGCACTCCTCCCTGGCTGCAATTTAACCCACTCATCATCTGTCCACTCTCCGCCTAAGATTTAACACACTTCACAGTCCCAGCACCCTAACCATGACGCACGGTGGGTAAGGGTCAGTTGGTAAAGAGTAGTGGGAGACACTTCAACTGTGCATATGTGACATTATGAACACTCCATTGACTAATATGCCCTGGACCATGGTGTGGCCCCTGTGGTCGGCCAGGGACGCCCGACTCGAAGTCCCTCGGGTGGTGACGATGGAGAGGGCATTCTCGGTGGCCACTCCTAGGTTGTAGAATGCCCTCCCATTGGAGGCTTACCTGGCCCCGGATCTCCCTTCTTTCCGAAGACAATGTAAGACCTGGCTGTTACGCCAGGCCTTTGAGGAGGGAGACGGGGAGGGGGTTGGGTTGAGGGGCCACACCATGAAAATTTCCAGATGGATTTTGAAAAATAAAACACACATGCACCAGGAAGTGCCCTTCGATTTCCTACCACCACTACACCTCACAGAAGCTTTCTTAAAGTACATTTTCAAACAACTACAAAAAACATCTGAAAAAGGCAGAAAAACCAACTTTAAGTTTGATTTTCACACTGCTGTGATGCTTTTTCACTGATTGTACCCTCACCCAAGTGAGCCTCTCTACCAAATTTCAGATAAACAGGATAAATGGTGCTGACTGTATAAGCAATAGCTTGCAAGATTAAATGTCTTTCCCTCAGCACTGGTGGAGGGTCGTCTGAAGGGTATTCCTTGAGAGGAGAGGCTCTGTCCCGATTGTAGCAAGTCATCCACAAGAGAAGTGGAAACTATGGTACATATTTTACTCTTCTGCCCCCAACACCATCTATGGAGAGAGAAATTTATTACTCCGCTGTTAGAGAATTTAGATGCGGGAAAATTGAAGGAACTGTTTTTGCTCGGGGACCATGACAGTAATATCTAAACAAATGTAGCAAAGTTTCTGACCTTGGTTTGGAAACAAAAGAAACGTAAAGCATGATACCCTACTTTATCTCAATTAGAGATTGGGGGGTAAATTAAGACTATTTTCCAGGGAGGCTATTTATTTATTCGTTTTATTTTAGTTTATTCTGTTATATTTTTTATGTATGTACCTTGCCCTATTCCATAGTATGCCAGGGGATAAAGGTATATGAGTTCCCGATGGGAAATGATGAACTGTTATGGATTGGCAAGCTATGCGGATTTATATTATGCATTGGTATTGTATGGTAAAGCTGTGTTATTTTGGGTTTTGTATAAAATTTGATGATGTTGTTATGGCTACGGCTAACCAAATAAATTATTTACTTACTTACTTACTACGATAAGCAATAGAATTTTCAAGTGCTAAAGTGAAGGATGGGAGCTGACCTTAAACTATAGAGCTTCTCCCACGGCTCCAATGATTACTCTTCCTTCCACATTTCATTTTCCTATTATGCCCTTTCGAAATTTTGAAAACAGAGGAAAAAGATATAGCTTACGTACATTACTCTTCTTGATTTCTGCTAGTTGGTGACTGTCCTACATGGAATGTATATTGGACATCTCCCATCACCACTAGTTGGATATTTGAGGTTTTTGTAGGTCTCTCTGCCTCATGTCTAACCTATAGTCTGACACATTTTTGAAATCAAAATCAACTTTCTGATTTTGAAAGTATCAGTAATTTTTAGCAACTTTACCTTTAAAATTTACCTTTAAAATCCACTTTCAAATTTAGCAACTTTACCTTTAAAATTTGTCTACAGCTGTTTTTTTGTACATCATCTGATCCTCTCTCCTTTTCCCTTCATTTAATTAATTTGCATTTTTATCCTACCTTTCCCTTAAGGTTCAGGGTGGGTTACTTTATGCAAAAATACATAGATAAAATCAAGCAACATCCCCTACCATCCAAATCTATTAAAAATACACAAATAAATCCAAGTAAAATCAAATGCAATCCCCTAACACACAAATCCACACATCCTACCCTTGCCTGCCAAATACCTAGTGAAACAGAAATGTCTTCCATTGCCCCCAGACAATGGGCCCAAAGTACAACAACATGCATGTGCTTTCATGCCACTTCAGCTGTGTTCTACTAACAAGCAGAAGATCATCATTTACTCACCCATCAATTAGAAATAGGGATAACAACAAAATGGTCAGATGAATAATCACGCTATATATTATCTCATGTTGCCAGATAAAGTTCATGGCTGAATTTCTACTCTTCCAAAATATAAGTAATTTTACCTCAACAGTATACAAGGCATTAGTATGAGGGCACAGCATACTAGAGTAGGTAGAGAGGAATATGGCACTCATCAAACACAAGCAAGTTTAGAACTACAGACATTTTGTTAGAAGATATAAACAGAATTATGGAATTCTGGAATATTATGAAATATTATGGAATAGTATTTTGGAATAGTATTCCAAAATACTTGGAATAGTATTCCTTTGGAATACTATTCGGAATACTTTGGAATAGTATTCCAAATATTCTGAAATATTATGGAATAGTGACAGATACAAACAACGAGGAAGATTGCACATCAGAACTGTCACTTTGCAGAACTTTCACAGAGATTCTTTCAGATGGTAACACTTCTGTACAAATGTATCATTCTCAATTTTCCAGTTTAACCCTACATCAGTGCAAACAGGCTTTTCCTTATTTTTCACATTCTAGCACCTGTGTAGTCTGTCTCACTGTCTATTCTACAAGAAATTCTACATATTACATATTGAAATTCTTGCTCTAAGTTCGAAGTACATGTAATAAGTAGGATCCAGTCTGAAATATCAACAGCAGCATTTTTCTTTTCAAAACATGGAACAATTACTATTTGTCAAAATAAACCTGTCAAGTGTATGCATTGTCTTTGAGTACAACCTGTGCAATTCTCCACATGCAATACTCCACATGCAATACACATTCATCCAAGATGATACTGTAGTCCTCCTGTTTGTATCTTGAACAGATTTGTCCAAATGCCAAATTGCTTGGTATTCACAATTACATGATGAATTAACTGAGACTTTTACATATTTGAACCCAAAATTTCTGCAGAAGAAACAAGTTACTAGCAACAAATTACCACAAACAGAAAAACTGTTATTTAAAAATATATAAGAAAAAATATATTAAAAGGTTGGCTTTGCAGGATAGCTGATAAAACAGCAGACACCTTCTTAGAAAACTTGATTTTAAAAAAGAGAGAGAGAGAGAGAGAGAGAGAGAGAGAGAGAAAGACACACACACACACACACACACACACGGACAGACAAGCTCACTAGTGGCACATTAACAGCTATAATTGGCCCTTGTTAGCCAACAGGAGACATTTCTAACTTTCCCCAGGAAATGATATTCTAAATCCTTCATGAGGTGGACCTTGTCCTTTTCCAAGGAAACCTGAGCGGTCTTTAGTATTCACTGGCATAATTAGGACTGCAGTTAATTTCATTAAATTCTCTTGCTGCTAAATGAAGCAGATTATGAGACATCTTTTATTGCAAGGCGTGAAATTACAGCCTGTCAGCTGCCAATGGTAGAGTAAAACTAATGAATTACAGGGTAAATAACACCAGAATTAACCAGCCAATTTAGCATAGCACAGAGCAAAGTCATTTTTTACTTAGAGCGCTAAGAAACACCACTGCCAGTTTACCTGCTTAGCTCAGATGAAAAGGGAAAGTGCTTCAAGTATTGTCAGGAAATGGAATAATGAGGAGGAAAGCTATAATTACCACTGGATAAATAAAACATTCAAAAAGTAATACCACTGATAGATTCCCAAAATCAGAAAATAGGGGAAATAAGTATACATTGTCACTAAAATGTTTAGAGGTTTCCTATCATTATTGAAGTATTTCCTATATCTGCTACAGGTGATACCTACAACACACAATTAGCTCAAGTATTGCAACCATGACAATGCTTACTCAATTTCAATTTATTGGTGGCGTGACCAACAGGCCGTTGCAGGGGAAGTATAAAACATATCACAATATAAGAGAAGTGCAAAATGCACAGTTAATGTTTAAAACAAATATATAATCCATAATCAACCATAAAATATACCATAGAATTTTAAACAGCCAGCTTCGATCACACCCCAGGACAGGCAGGTCTTAAAATTGAGAAACTGCTCCCTCTTTTTAAAAACCTGCACCAGAAATGTAATAACTGCAATTGTAACATCTGGGAGAGAGTCAGACAAAAATATTATAAGAAGCTCCAAGTTAACTCTCCCGGGGTACCTTGACAAATAAAAGGCATTAGATAATATTGGGACCGTATGTCCTGATATAGTTGGCAATCAAATAGGACATGTGCAACCGTTTCAGCTTCTAAATAGTCAAAAGGGCACAAACACTGACAGAAGGGAATGGCCTGGCGACTTAAAAACTGCATTTGAATAGAATCCAGTTGTAAGCCGCCCCAGGCTGCATGGCAGGAGGGGTGGGATATACATTTATTAAATAAATAAATAATAAATAAATAAAAACGGCAAATAGTCACCCAAATTGCTGTTCCGTATAATATTTGGGACCTGATCTTAGCATTCAGGACTTTAATCGCCATTAAAACCCTACTGGATCCCATCTTGTAGAAATACCTCAGGATGGCTCCTTTGGTGTCCTGAGCCTGATTAAATGCTGACTTAAATTGCATGGACCAAGACCCTGAATTTTGGAAAATAACCCCAAGATTAACCTGCTGAATATAATGGGACCCTAGAGGCCACTTATAAATTCTCTGCTCCTTTCCAAATACCAACACTTAAGATTTGTCATAATTACTTTGTAAATGATTAATATGGAAATACTCAGACAGGGCCAACCGTTGTTGCCTTAAGCCTCTCTGAGTCTGGGACAAAAACACCGCATCGTCAGCATAAAGAAGAATGCCTGTAAAGTGGGTGGCCAACTTTGGAGGGCAGTGTTCTGGGGCTGAGATTAATGGGACCAAATCATTTATAAAGAAATTAAAGAGAAACGGCGCTAAGGTACAGCCTTGGCGAACTCCTATTTGAGTATAAATCCTCTCAGTGAGGTGGCCCTGGTTATTATATTTAATCGCCAAGGAGGTATTAATATGAAGCGCATAGAGTAGATACAGTAACCTACGATCGATGGAGTAGTTTATCCCAAAGAATTTGCCTATTGACCAGGTCGAAAGCAGCCTTTAGATCAATAAAGGCTGTGAAAAATCTGCCATTTTTGGTGGTATATTTCTCTATCAAATGAGACAGGGTTAGAATATGATTGATTGTGGAGTGCTTCTTTTGAAATCCGGCCTGTTCGGGATGGATTAAGGAGGCCTCCTTGGGCCCAGCTAAGCACAAACCCTGCCAGCAGTTTAGTATACAGTTTGCCTATGATAGTAAGAAGGCTAATTGGCTGATAGTTCGCAGGGAAATGCTTACTCTATTGTAGACACACTCACATGAAAACCCAAAACAAAATCTCTATTGGTTGACAGTGGCAGTTGAAATACATTTTTCCAAATATGGGAAATTTAGCTTGGTGGGGCTAGATCACAAGAAATCAGGTCCTGTTGTGCCCATGTAACTGGTTCATCAGAAATAAATGGCAGTATCTCCCTGGCTGAAAATAGGCAGGCAACTTCACTTTCCTGCTCCCAGTCCAAAACGTAAGTAAGCCAAAACTCACCTTCTCCAGACTAGTCCCTACCTCCTCATCCTGTGCAAAACCTGGAATGGATTCATCTGGATCTCTCACTAACAAAAAGGCACTCCCACATATTTGCTAGGATCTTAGACTGGATCCCTCAGACATTAAAATTTCCTCCCTAACAACTGTTTTCCTTAATAGCCACCACCCTAGTGATTGCTATTGCCGATATATAACTGTCATGATTTGCCTGGTTTGTAGTTCTTACATGCCTGAAGAACAGAAGGGGCATGTCTGGTCAGACCAATCGTTCATTTAGCCCAGCATGCTTCCTCCAAAAGCGGCCACCTTCAATCACTTCAAAGTAGTATGACGGAGTAACCCATTCCCTGCCCCCCCCCCCCCCCCCCCCACACACACAACTCCAGCTCCCAATGGTCAGAAGTTACATCACCTGATCAACTTGACTAATAACCAACTTGACTTATCCTCAAGAACTTAGCCATCTTACTTGCCAGTGTTTATGCTCTTTCCTATTTTCCTCAGTTGGACTACTTTTGATTTTTTTTTAAAACTTAAAAAAACCCAGTTATGCAATATCTTCTGGCAACAAGTTGCACAAGTTAACTATGTCAAGTAAAAAAGTACTTCCTTTTTTGTTTAACTCTGCTGCCACCGAGTTTCATAGGATGCCCCTTGGTTCTAGCATTATTTGAGAGTAACAGCTCCCTATTTGTTTCATACACTCATGATTCTGCAAACATCCATCTTATCTCCTCTCAGTAGCTTCTTTCCAACCTGAAAAGTCCTAACCTATTTCCTCGTGCAGAAACCGTTCCATAGTTTTGATAATTTTTGCTGCCCTTCTCTACACCTTTACCAGTTTTACTTTATCTTTTATGAGTTGAGGGGAACAGAACTACACAGAATACTGAAGGTGTGATCATGCAATAGATTTATATAGTAGCGTTATAATACATTTTGCTCTATCCATTTCCCTGTAATTCCTAGCATGGTTTGCCTTTTTGACCACTGTTGCACATTGAGCTAATGTTTTCAATGAGCTGTCTACAAGGACTCCAAGGTTCTTATCTTGAATGGTAATTCTCTTCACTCCCTTGGCTTCTGCGGCTCTGTCCTTGACTGGTTCTCCTCCTACTTCTCTGACCGCTCCTTTAATGTGTCCCTTCCCAACTCCAACTCCTCATCCCTCCCCTTCTCAGTGGGGGTTCCCCAAGGCTCTGTCCGGGGCCCTCTACTCTTCTCTATCTATACCCTGTCCCTTGGCAAACTCATTGCCTCCCAGGCTTCCAATATCACCTTTATGCTGACGACACTCAACTCTCTCTCTCCACCCCCTCTCTCTCCCCTTCTGTCCAAGCTTGCCTCATCAACTGTCTCTCTGATATCTCCGCCTGGATGTCCCAACGTCAGCTCAAGCTCAACATAGCTAAGACTGAACTCCTTATCTTTCCTCCCTACCTTAGATAGTGTGGGGGCGCGTGAACGTCACGTGATTTTCAAACTAGTGAGCTTGGTATATGCCGGTAAGAGAAGGGCGCACAAGCGCAAACCCTCCCTCTTCCCTGTCCATCCTTATTGATGGGGTTACTATCTGTCCCGTTCCCTAAGCCCGTAGCTTGGGCTTCGTCTTTGATTCTCACCTTTCCTTTAAACCTTACATTGACTCTGTTGCCAAGTCCTGTCGCGTTGCCCTCCATAACATTGCTCGGATCCAGCCCTTTTTCTCTGTCTCCTCAGCCCAAACCCTTGTTCTCGCCATGGTCATCTCTCACCTTGACTACTGCAATCTCCTCCTTGCTGCCCTTCCCCACTCTCATCTGTCCCCCCTTATCTCCATCCAAAACTCCGCTACTAGGGTCATCCACTCTGGCCGTCGCTTCGACCACGTACAGCCTCTCCTCACTGCACTGGCTCCCCTTTCCTGATCGCATCCTTCACACACTCCTGGTATTCACCTACAAATCCCTTCACAACCTAGCTCCCCCTTACCTGCACGCACTCTCCGCTCCTCCTCTGCCCCCTCCCTCGCTCTCCCTCATCTCCCCTGTTGCCTTTGCGGTTGCCTTTGCCCCTTTTCCCTTGCTGCCCCCCATGCCTGGAACTCCCTCCCTGCCCACATCCGCCTTGCCCCCTCCCTCCGCACCTTCAGATCCCTCCTCAAAACCTACCTCTTCCTCACCGCCTTTCCCGATGCCTGTTAGAACTTTCCCCGCAATATTTACTATCTGCCCTCCCCGCAGACTCCTGCCAACTGCAACCAAGCCAAGCACGTGCACCTGCAATTTCACATCCGCTTGAACGTTATTTATCCCTTGTCTCTCCCTATGTCCCCTCTCCTTGTCTTCCTCCTCCTTGTCTATTAGATTGTAAGCTGTAGGCAGGGACCGCGTCTATCTTGTTGTTCTGTAAAGCGTCAGGTACACAGCTGGCGCTATACAAATGCTTATAATAATAATATCTAATTTAGAACCCAGCATTCTGTATGTATAGTTAGAAGATTAAATATTTTCCCTATGCGTATAGCTTTCCACTTGACAAGACTGAATTTCATCTGCCATTTCATCTGCCCAGGATCCTCTTGTAATTCTACACAGTCTGTCTTGGTCATTAATGACTCTGTTAAACAGCACCAATCCGAGTACAGACCCTTGGGGTACCTTGCTATTTACTTCTTTCCACTGTGAAAACTGACTGCTTAGTTCCGTCTTTTAACCAGTTATTGACCCATGATGAGATACAGCCTTGTATCCCATGACTACTAAGTTTTCTCAAGAGTCTCTGATGAGGGGCCTTGTTAAATGCTTTCTGAAAATGCTTTCTGAAAATCCAGATACACTATATCGCAGGTGGACAAATGGCAGCTCGAAAGCCACATGTGGATCTTGGGTTCCTGTAGTGCCCTTCTCTACACCTGTAGTGCAGCTCTCTCCAGAAATAGCTGCTTGGGGGGTGTCCATGAGGCTTCTGCAGGAACAAGAGAAACCAAGCCACCATTTCAGCCCTGGAGCCTCGTGGGGGCTGTAGGAGAAGAGAGAACATGCCCCTGTGCTGCTATTCAAATGCATAAGACTGCCTGGGAGCCAGAGCTCTGATGTGAGGAAGGAGGATGGGTGATGGGGGGGAAATTTTAGTGGCAGGTTACGTTTTGCCAATAGTAGCTGAAGCTTCATATTTGAGTTCCTTTAGAACTCTTGGATGAATATCACACAGTCCTTGTGACTTGCTCCTATTTAATTTATCATTCTGCTCTAAAAACCTTTTCTAGTGTCACATTAATTTGTGAGTTTTTCAGATTTCTCACCTATAAAGAACGGTTCTAGTGTGGATATCTCACCAAAATCCTCTATACCGAAGACCAATGCAAAAAATAATAATTAGCGTCTCTGTAATGGTTTTATTATTATTATTATTATAAACATTTATATAATGCCAGCTATGTGCCTGGCGCTGTACAGAACATAGAAATAGACGCGGTCCCTGCCTGTGGCTTACAATCTAAAAGATCATCCCCAAGTGCCTTTTTTACCTCCTGCTCATCTAATGGCCCAACTGATACTCTAGCAGGCTTCCTGTTTTTAATATACTTGGGGAGAGGAGGGGAATTAGTTTTTGGCAAATCACTTTTTAAAATCATTTTTGCCCTGCCTTAAGTAATGTTTGTGTCAGCAAAATGACTTGGTCCAAGATTTGTGGTCTTCAGTTTTTGTCTGAACGTGGAACAATTTTCCTATGATTTTCAACTTTAAACTTTCCCTGTACTTATAAGAAGAAGAAGAAGAAAGTTTATTTGTGTAGCCGATGGCTATTACAAAAAATAAAAACTAGTCTCGTATTAAAACAGATGCGAAACAGGTACAAAACAACTTCTGATCGCATTAAATACAGTACAGTTACACCTTATTTAAATCCTTCTTTGAAAGAATCTCCTGCTCCCCACTCCTTCATATAATACTTCTGCATGTCTATATACAAATTACTAGTACTCATACTTCCTTGTTCTCATTATAATTTGTGCCTGCGGGCCATCGCCAGCCCAAAATAGGCCATTCGTCAGGACGCCAAAGAATCTGATGGGGTTAGCAACAACCTCAAGAGCGATATAGGGTTACTTACCGAGAACTGAAGAGGGAAAGAGTCCTGCAGTCTCTCCTAGGAACTATCAGTGCGGGACAATGAAAAAGAACGTGAACAAGGGAAACAACCTCCTGGGAATCACAAAGAACACAATACCTTTCTTCGTGGGGTATACCCACATAACGACCTTGGAGTATTTCGGGAGAAAAGGCCCCACATCTCAGCCGGGTAAAAGCCTGTCTGGCTAAGACATCGCTCCAAACGAATAAGTAGTTAGAACTCAGAGAAGTAGAAGACGGGGGGAAAAGTGCTGTACAGCTCTTTGATCCCTTAACCGGGCATCCTCCAGCTGGATCTCTTGGTCTGCCAACCTTTTAGCGATTTGGCCGCCTCGTACCCTACCTTCAACAAAAGATCACAAGAGAAGCCCAACTTTTGTATTTCCTCAACCATCCCAAGAATCCATGGATTTAATACATTATGGGTCACAGATAACGTAAACAGTGAGCCGTTATTCCCTGAGAACAAGTACTTCCGGAGCCAATAATTTAGCATCGCAAGCAGTGCGGTCTGTCTAAGCATGCCACAACGGGCTTCCGCTCGTAATATCACCAGAGGAGTGCCCCTGGGTAAACCCAGAATTTTCCTCAAAAACCCATTCTGGATCACTTCCAGCCTATGCAGGTGGGTCGGGCCCCCCGGCAGAAATTGCATACGTGATTTGAGGAATCACTTTTGCCTTGAATAAGCGCAGGGCAGGGTGCACTAATTTCCCACCTGGATCCAAGTAAAAACCCACTATGGCAGCTATAGTACGTTTGGTCTGGGCCCTCATTGCTTCGAAGTGGGCCCTCCATGCGCCGGAGTCAGAGAAAATCACCCCCAGGTATTTGTATGCAGTAACTTGCTCGATTGGTGAGCCCCCCCATTGACCAGCGATGCTTTCTATGCCGGCTGGGGTGCCCCAAGACCAATACCTTGGATTTTTCGTAATTTACCACAAGGCTCTCGTTTTGACAATAGGTACCAAATTGATCCATTATCCTACGTAACCCAACAATAGAATGAGAGACCAAAACGGCATCGTCCGCATATAAGAGGGCAGGGACAGATCTATTCCCCACGACCGGTGCATGCGAGTCTATTCTGTTTAAGAATGCAATTACATAATTCAAGAAAAAATTAAAAAGCATGGGGGTCAAATGCATCCCTGCCTCACCCCGGAAGCAACCTGAACTCTAGGGGTTAGTCCGCCACGTACTGAGCAACGGACCTGAAGAGTATTATTTGTATGGAGCTTCGATATTAAAAATAGGAGGCAGGGATCGATCAAGGTCTTTTGCAGTTTGTAGCATAGGCGGGATCTAGAAACTGAGTCGAACGCCATACGGAGGTCGACAAAGCACAAGAAGAGATCCCGCTGTCGGGCCAGGGCTTTCTTAATAAATGCAGACAAGACCAATACATGGTCCGTTGTAGATTTGCCCTTTTGGAAACCCGCCTGCTCGATCTCCAGTGTGTGCGAGGAGTCCATCCACTTTTGAAATTTTAATAGCAAGAAGCGGGCATACAATTTCCCCACCACACTTAACAGGCTGATGGGGCGATAGTTACCAGGAGAAGCAGGGTCCCCCTTCTTAAAGATGGGATGCACAATACTGGTTAACCATGAGGCCGGAATCTCACCGGTCTCATTAATAGCAGTGAATAGGGGGGCCAGGATGCCCGCCCACCACTCTGGGGCACACCTCAGGCATTCAGACGGGATATAATCTTCGCCTGGAGCCTTACCAGCTTTAAGTTGGCTAATTAAATCCTGGATTTCCTCCACAGAAACAGGCGGCCACTGTGGGAAGCAGTTCTCTGTGTGGAGAGAGACAATGGAGCAACCAGGCAAAGAAAGGGAGAAAATTTCTATATAATATTGGACCCATTGTGCTGTGGAGATATGTGAGGCTATTGTGGCTTTCCCACTTAGCCTGGCAGAACGGATCAGTCCCCAAAATTCCCGGGAATCCCCCTTGCCCACTGCTCTCAGTAGTTTGTCCCATCTTTTATGCTGGAAATCCCGCTTCTTAAGGGACAATAACTTCCTGTACCTAGATCTACCCTGTTGTAGCTGAACACAACGATCCTTCGTGGGGATCGAACAAACCGCCCTCGCTACTTTCCGAAGTGAGGACCTCTCGGTATGACATTCTTTGTCAAACCACCCATGGTTGGATTTACTGTGGTACAATGTTCTAGTTTCTGAGAGGATCGGAGCCAACTTCCTTACCAAGACCTCATAATATGAGATGCAGTCCCTACCCATACCCTCTATAGCTAATTTGCATTCCTCTACACCTGGAGATGAGATAAATGTCCTCATTTGGGCCTCTACCTCCTTGGTCCATTTAACTCGAGTCCTGGGTTCTATAGGGAGAAGTTCAGCTTCAGCTATTTTTGGCTCTCTCAAAAGGGGAACCTCTAGATCCTCCCGAATTGACAGAATCAGTGGGAAATGATCTGATTCCACTCTTGGGCTAATCCTTAGTGATTGAATATTTTGGGTAAAACCCTTGGAAACCAAAAAATAGTCTATTACACTGGATCCCGCATATGAATGGTGAGTGAAGTTTCCCATCAAATCACCCCCCACACACGGCCATTTAGCATAGCTAAATCAAAAGTGTCACAGAAGTTAAACAAAAATTTTGACTCGGGATTAACCACCCTATCTCGTGAGGATCTTGTTGCTAACTCCATAGAATCAGAGGACTCGTCCAGCTTGGGGCCAAACGATACAGCCTCTAAGTTACCAGCCTCTAAGTAATGTTGAAGTCACCTCCGATAATGAGAGTAGCCAAAGGATACCATTTTTTTGCCTCGTAAAACATGTCTGCGGCTACATCCCAAAAATTGTTGGGGAAAAAGGCCGACGATGTCGGGGGTAGATATATGATACCTATTAGCAAACCATAACCCAAGGGAAAAATACAATAATAAATTACTATATTAGATCTGAAAAAACCCACTCGTTTCACTTTAATCAGAAGTTTTTTGGCAACTAACAAAGCCAAACCTCCACTAGGTCTACCTGAGGAGGATGATGCGATAGCATGTGTACAGTAAACATCAAAACTCCCGCACTTAAAATCATACATGCTCCAAGTTTCTTGTAGCAATAAAATGTCCAGGCCTACAATGAAAGCATTGAAGTTCCTGTCCAGCTGACAGGAGTTCCACCCTGCAATGTTCCAGGAAGCAATCACTAAGCCAACTGGAACCACCAGTGGCTTTCACGCCTCCTCCCCGGAGGTCAGGGGGTGAGCCCCCATCCGGCTCTCCCAGTCGCCATCCCCCGGCCCCGGGGATGAGTAGGCCACTGAGTCCTGGCCATCTGACTGGTCCTGCAAACAGCAGGTCAAGCTGTCCCCCCCAAGAGCCCTTTGGGAACCTCTGGAAGGAGGATTCCCCCAACCACTGGGTCGGTCCATGAACCATCCCCCACACATGACAAAGATCTCAAAGATCCTCTCCTGGTCGATGAAGTGACCAGGAGACCACCGGCGGAGGGACGTTTGAACTTTGGGGCACCAGAAGGGGCAACACTCCTCGACTCTAACGTTTCGAAGGAGAGACTCTGTGGTGTTTTAAGTCCCTCAATTGAGTACAAAGCTGTTCTAGGCGGGATATTAAATTACCCTGAGACAATACTGCTGAGGGAACCTCCTCTGCTCTAGCACAGAGGGTTAAATCATTCGGAACTTGTGGGGCAAGAGGAGGGTTGTTTGACAAATCAACCTCCATCTCTGTTGAATTCAAGCCATTTTCCCGAAGGGGTGGTCTTAAATCTCCCTCTTTATAATTATGCTGAGAAGGGAGCTTCTTAAGTCCCGGAAGTAACGGCCAAGAAATCATAGTAGGTGGGGGATCCTGGGAAAGAGGAAATACATCCTCCTGACACACCAACCCCGAAAGGGTCCCATAAGCTCTGGTGGGGTATACAGCAAACTTATTCAATTGGGGTCGATTATCCATTATAAAGTTTACCCATAATTCGGAGTTAAACTTTACATTTACCAAGTGCCTCGACTTTGACTTAACCAGGACTTCAACCATTAAAATGTTGTGTCAAGTAATTGGTTCGTTTAACAGCACTCGTAGGTGCTCAGCCACATCCAGAGGGACCCAATGAGGGACCCACCCTCCCACCAGGGGAAAAACAACAAAAATAAGATTGAGTTGTAAGAGTTCAAATACTTCTACACCTATACCTATAGGCTCTAAATTTTGCTTCGAGGGAGCAGGAGCTAATACCGGGGCCAAAGCTGGAGGAATATCTGTGTCTAAAGTTTTTAGCTGTGAGGATTTAACACCTAGGCCCCCCTCCTGCTTCCTGGTATTACGAGGGACCCTCGAGTGCATAGTAGAAACTGGGGGAGATCCCCTATGCAGTAACAAAGTGTCCATTTTCCCGTTTAGCTGATTCATTTGATGAAACATGAAACGTAATGTTTCTGTAGTTAATGTTACATGGTCTGATAAAAGGTCCGTTAAACGGTCACTGTTCAACAAAATAGAATCATCTTTAAGAACTGGTGTCTTTGAGATGTTCTTACAAGGAGGCAAAATCTGAGGAGCTGATGGTATCAGCCTGGATTTCTCCAGAACAGTCAACGGCAGGCCAAGTTCGGGTGATGCAGAAGTGGAAGAGAGCCTGCCATTACCACATGACGGGGCCGGGATAGGTCGTAGGAATCCATCTATTTTCCTCTGCTTCGCATATGCTGTTATTAGAAGTGATTAATCTGCCAGGTCGATTTGGCCTCTCTTGTTACTTGCAGACGCCATTTAAAGTGTCTACCAAGAAATAAAAACAAAACAACAACAGAAAAACCCCTGGCGCCACCGGCCAACGCCTAAGGCCGTGCGCACAAGGGCGCACCAAGCCCTTAGGCCCGCCCGCCCGCGGTGTGCACGCTTGTGCTGCCTCGGACTTTGTATCCCCAGAGCAGGGGCAGGGCCAATCACGGCGTTGGGATGTCTCAGATGTCAAACGCGCCGCAGCTGCTCACCCTTCCGGGAGCGGAGGCTTGATTCCCTAAGCCCCGGTAACTTGCAACGGAGCAACAATCTAACGGGGGGCCAGCCTCCCTGGCCACACACACCTCTGAGACACAGTCAGTTTCCCCCCCCCGTCCTTATATGATGGCTAGGTATTCCACTTTTGTGCCATTAAAATACTCTCAAACGCTTTGGCTTTCATTCAGTTTTTTATTTATATTATATTGATTTATTCTATGCATTTATGAGTCGCCCCCCCATGCCCACGGCATCCTGGGGCGACATACAATTCAATAAAAACATTTCATAAAAACATTTTAAAACAATGCAATAATATAAAACTAAAACAGGGTTGGAAAACAAAATTAATAAAAAAACAAAAATAAAAGGTAGGGAAGAGCTAAAACCCTCACCCACCCTCCCACCCTCCTCCCCAAAGGCCTGGGCGAACAGCCAGGTTTTACAAGCCCGCTGGAATATCAAAAGGCTTGAGGCCAGGCGAGCTTCCTCCAGGAGGGAATTCCAAAGACGTGGCACAGCCACCAAGAATGCCCTCTCCATTTTGGCCCCCCGCTTAACATGGGGGACCTCCAAGAAGGCTCCCCTGGCAGACCGAAGGAGTCGCTCTGGGGCACAGAGGATGAGGCGGTCCCTGAGGTATGAGGGGCCCAGACCATGAAGGGCCTTATAGATCAACACCAATACCTTGAAACTGACTAGGCATGCTATTGGCAGCCAGTGCAGAGTCCAGAGCACAGGTGTTATATGCTCCCGACGACCCGATCCCGTCACAAGCCGGGCCGCCGCATTCTGTACTAGCTGCAGCCTCCAGACCAAGAACACGGGAAGTCCCACGTAGAGCGCATTACAGTAGTCCAGCCTCGACGTGATGAGTTTCTTTTCGGTTTAAGGCTCTATCATAATTGTTTCCAGAAATATTGGCCTAAGAAGTGGGGAGGGGAACGTTTTTAGCTGCCATCTTGAATTAGGGTTGCCATCTTGAAATCAGACCACATGGTAAATTGACATCATCACTTTTCCAAGTCTATGGGACCTATACAACATGAATCAGAAAAGAACAGCTCCAGTATATTTTTTTGCACATGGCTTCTGTGCCAACCCCTGGACTAGTAGTATTTATGTGCAAGGTCCCCATTGCATAACAGCAATCACTCTAACATTGTTCTTCCACTATAGCTAATTTTAATAATTCCAGTCAACAGATTTTTATTGACTTACATAAACCTTCAACCTCTCCCACTCTGCGGGTAAAAACAGACGTGACAGTGGCACACCCTGGCACACTTTGTCATGCTGTGGCCCGGATCTCACCTGCCTGGACGTTTGTGCAGGTGCCGCCAGATGTTGTCCCGGGATTGCCCCAGGCTGTGTCAGCGACTATCCCAGGCTCTGATTCCAGGAAACCTCCGACGTCACAGCCAACTGAGCCAAAGCAGAGTACTGAACTATCATGTCTAAAGCACACCCAACTGGGTCAAAGCAGGACACAGTGAACTATCATGTCTATTCGGGCCAGCAGACATGGTCCGTCATTGGTCACCATAGCTGCCCATCACGGCGAAGGCAGGGCCAGTCAGCCACACCTTGGTGGATCTTGCCGCCCTCCCTGATCCACAGCCATGTCTGTTCTGCAGCGTTTCCCGTGTCCGCCACGGCTTCCTGACCCAGGCCAGGTGCAGCCATCACTTCTGGGGTTTTTTTCTCTCTCTTTACCCCTGCCTGTCTCTCCCCTTAGAAATAATTTTTGTCCAGTGTGCCCCACAATATGCTGCTTCCTTATACTGTATGCCTCTAATTATTGTTTGCTTTTATTGCATATCAAATTAGTAATTTATATAATAAATCATTTTATTATGCTTTTTGTCACATATTTTGAGCCAAATAGTTTTGCATGCATTTCTTCCTAACAATTAAGTTTTTAACAAAACACAAATCGGTCTCCAAATGCACTCACATCATTGAGAATTTTAACAACGTTGTCTGATAATTCAGTGTGTTTGACAACTATGCTGTTATTTTTAATAAATACTTCTCCTTCGACAACAATGACTCTTTCTGAATTTTAAAATCTTTCAAAGTTACAATGTTTTTGAAATAATTTTCAATCATTAAGCACATCCTTTATTAGTATGGTTACTTGATTTGTAGCTGTTCTCCAGTCACTTACCCTATCATTTAAATACTGTCATTTATAATAGCATCATATACTGTATTATAAAACAACTCTCAAATTGTATGTCTCATTTAAATGTATTTTACTTGCATCAAAGAATATTAGAAACTAGAAGTAGAAAAGAATGATTGGTTAATCTAGTCCATCTCTAAAAATGCAAGTTTCTTTTTTACAATACATTTCTCACCATTTTCTATTAAATACAGCAGTTCCCAACCTTTTGCCGACATGAACCTATTTTGAGAGTTCACTATAATCCTATGACCTCAGATAACAACAGAAACGTGCAAAATATATCAAACTGAATTGGGATCATAATTATATCCATAGATGGCACGTGACGACCCACTTGCAGTTGTGATTTCTAGTTTGGGATCCAGTTTAACTTGGGAAAGCTTCAAATAATTTGACTTAGATCCACAGGGTAGGATTGCCAAATAAAAGCTGTGAAAACAAGAGAGAGAGCAATGGTATGTGTTCTATGGAGTTCTGTGGAACTGCAGTGTTCTGTAATATAAGGCATTCCCTCAAAATAAGGGACGTCTGCCAACCTTTCCTAGGAAGATGGGGGTGCTATTGCACAACTTATTTGATCACAGAATCAAAAAGATTTTCTTAACTTTTAGCCCAAATGGTTCTTATGTTATTTCCACTGTACTGTGTTCATTTTGCTATGCATCAAGATACTATAATTACTGTCTTCCTTGGGATTTAAATCCTGCCAATATCTGCAAACAATTGTATCATAGTTAAAGTTCTATATTGATAGCCCTTTGCATCCTTTAATATGCAATATCAGGTTGCCTTTTACACATGGCCTACATTAAATACCATTTCCTTCTAGTAAGGAAAGGTATATGCTAGCTCAACTAATACACGTTGTGTTTGGTTTTTTTTTTACTGTGTTTTAAAAAAACAAAAACTGTCTTGGATTCTACTTGCCGTACACATATTTATTGAGCGTTGCTCTCCAGCACACCAACTGCACATTAACCAGTCATTAGTATACAATTTTTTTCTTTTCTCTCTCTCTAGTTTGAAATACCAACAATTTAGCAATACTTTTCGGGAATATGGTGCCCTAAGTTCCCCCTTTTTGTGACAATTTGTTTCACATGAAATCGCAGAACATATTGACCTATTTTTTTTACTTCACCTGCTTCTTGTTATAAACTGAAGTCTAGTCTACCCTGTGCTATTACCCGTGTGTATCATTGAGCTTCCCTTTTGCCCAGGTTTCCCTTGCTGATTGAAGATGTTCAGCACTAACATTTCTCCCACAAATATACCACCTTTCCTGTCACAAGTTCAAACGCAAGTACTACTGTACACTGTTTATACACTTAAGATTTGCTATCCATAATTCCTTGCAGAAAAGCTTAGATGACATGGTGGCTTTAATATGGGGAACTGCACATAGCCTCGCTGCTATTACCTCTAGTGTAGATGCATCGTAAGCAAACAACAAAAGGAACTTTTTGCAAAAGGTGTAGTGTCATCACATAAGTGTAGTTCAAATCATTTTTGCATCATATTATCCCTCATTTTTAAGAAGTTGAAGCTCATGTAATTTACTGCCAATGCTTCTAATTTCTCTTTCAAAAATATTTTTTTCCTGTCAATTGGCATGCACAATGCTTCCAAGTTCAGTAAAATCTGTGATGTCATCATTTTGCTCCCTCTTTCAGATCATCAATAATGATCTCAAGTAGAAAACAATCCTAGTACTGATCTCTGTAGTATCCAGCTATGTAACTCCTAACAAATCAGTTATACTATCTCTTTTTTTAAAAGTTTAGATAGTTCAAACCACATCATCGTTTTAGTCGAGTCAATTTAAAACTCCTTTTCAGTTAAGGTTTAATTGGGAAATATCAACTTTTACTAAAATCCATGTTTATATCCACTGTATTGCCTTTCATCTGCTAATTTTGTAATTGTTTAAAAATTCAACCAAGTTTGTCAGAAAAACCTATTCTGTAGAAGCACACTGCCTGATATTTATGCTGTTCAGTGCTACTTAACAATTAGGTTTCATGTACCAATTTACTCATTACCCTGAATTTGAGAGAAATCTGATACGTCCATGTGGTTGCAAACCTCTTTTGATCATGGTCAGCTCTGAAGGAATTTTTTTTAGTGTTATGTTAAAATCATTCTCACTTATCTTTGTTCTTATGATGAAATTTGGCCTCATCTTCAGCTTCTCTTGCAAAGCAGAATGGTCAGCAGTCCCACTCTCATTTTTCTGCAATAACTTGTAAAACCAACCTTGGAATTACTTAAAGTGTATTAGATTCCTCATGTAAATTTGGAAGATTGATTTTGAATGTCAACATTTGGCACATTTGCTCAGTGTTATATACGCGAGTCTAGTTTGGACACTCTTGCAAACTAACACAGGTGAAAATCATGCCAATGCAGCATACCTCTCAATCCCTCTTTGGGTGCTGAATCCCACTATCTCTCTAGTTGCCTTTTCATGACAGAGACAAAACCACCAGTATTCTGACCTCAGACACCTCTTTCCTGGTTACCTCAGAGGAAAAGTACTTGGATAACAATGGGGAGATGGCAGAATGACAAGAAGCTAAGTGGAATGATATGTGTTTCTGCATCACTTTATGTACTTGGAATTATGGGAGATGTATGTGTGCATCTTAAGTGTTTTAGGGGGCAGAGTCTATTGGCTGAAGAAAGGGCTTGTTCCCCTTTGGCTGCTTGAAATGTTAGGAGGTATGACAGAGTGCAGTGTCATTAAAATGTAGATTCGGTTATAACACAATATGAAGCATAACTGCCAATTTTTTCAACAATACAGTACTACTGCAAATGCAAAAGGTGCAATCCTCATTCATCCAATGTGCTGAAAGTGGCTTTTAATATATACAGGTAGTTGTCTGTTTTTGGCTATGACCGTTGGTCGTGCCTATTAATAAAGCTTATTTGATTGATATATACAGGTAGGCAGAAGACTGATCGGGCTTGCATTGTCTAAGGGATAATGACCTATCACAGCCACTCTGCAGGCAAAGAGGAGCACCTGTTTCAAAATCAGTTTCTCTCCACCATTCAGTGACTCTGTACATTTTACAATTGACCAGAGCATAGTTAAAATTCTCAGGGTCCCTGAATGGCAGCAAAGCAAGGTCATTAGCCTTAAAACAATGCAAGCCTGATGGATCTTTCCTATGGGTAGGGAATCTTATTACAAACTGCTACTCTCTACCCCCGAATATATTTATAAAACTCCATGCCTTTGGAGATTGGTCTAAACCTGAGCCTACTCATCTTTCGGAGGTGATGCAAGACCTTTGTGTTTGGTCAGGCGTTTGGCAGGCAGGGACAGGGTTGGGTGGTGGGATTAGGGAACGGGGGGTGGGCGTTTAAGGGAATTTTTAAAGATGTTTTATATGTTGTAAACTGCCCTGAGTCTTAATGGGAAGGGTGAGGTATAAATTTAATTAAATAAATAAAATAAATATACCAAATAGCTTTCTGTATCCAACAACTTAAGATATAAGTATCATCATTTTAAGGTAGTTTTTGCGGCAATGAGGTATGAGGCATGGCTCCCAAATACCATATTATAACAAGGTTGCACTGTACTTTGTATACTTTGGTAATTTTAAAGAGGGAAGATTCTCTAGGGATTTGTTGTTGCTTCTGCAATGGAAATATTACTTGAGTGAAGAGTACTCTCACATAATTACTTTTGGAGACCTATTAAAAGGCAGCCACTCGGAATAATAAACCTACTGAATTCATTTTCTAGAATGTTTTTTGTTGTTTGTTTTGGTTTTTTTTTTAGTTCTTTTAAGTTACCTCTTTTTTTAACTTGTACTTAGGGCACAATGTATTATTATTTATTCTTTTTGTCTTTCCAAACACTGATTTTGACCCACTTATGGCCAGAAAATTAAGATAAAGGAAATTTATGGAAATAGTTATGTTAAAAATTTGCTTCACTCAAAGTCAGGCTAAAGGGCTTTAAATGCTTGCTGTTCAGTTTACTCTTTTGATTGCTTTACCACTATGTAAATCAATTTGTTAATGTTCCTTACAAAATGCATGAGCCAGTTATACTGACAAACACACAAAGCTCATTCGTAATTAGAAGTTAATTAGTAAGAAGGAACAGATGCTGTTAGAGTTTCAGCAGGCGAACAGGTTCTGTAAACAATGCTTATAAATCTAAATGAATTTATTAACCACAATTCAACTGTCAACATTTTGTTGGCAACCATACAAATACGGTGGAATACCCAAAACGTCTTTACAACATATTAATAATCATTGTGTCAACCAGGCAATCTGACTTGCTAACTGTCATCACCATTCTACTCAATCTTATTTTATAAGTCACTGATCTCCCATCCTAACTCACCAAATATACCACATGACAAATGGATGTTAGAATCTACCATTTTAATGTAGTATAAAATCTCTCCATCCTGGGCATCCCATGAACCAAAGGAATTTGTGTAGGACACTAAGGTGCTTTTTATAGAGATATTCTGAATGAGTTGCCACAGGCAGAGCCAACATGTGTTACCTATAGCCCTTCGCCTGCCAGTCATGGCAGCGAGTGGTCACGTTGTCCTGCTCCCTTATAAGGAATGTAAGCAAGCCTGGTTTGGGGGAAGGGCGGGGCTTGCTCTGGCTCCAACTTAAATGGATGACCAGTTAAAGTAGGAGCAACCAGGGCAGGAAAAAGAACTGTACCCAGCCAGGTTGCCATAGCAACCAGGCCTGTCAGGACGAAAATTACTCTCGCAAGGTGAGAGTTCAGTGTATGTGGGGAGGGGCTGACCATAGGCAACCTGGCTCCTGCCTCATTCATGGCAGAGCGCAAGCCAAGCAGCATGAGACAGCTGTAGCTAAGTCACTGCAGCTGTTCTGGATAGGCTGTGGTGCAAGTCAGATCCTCCAGGGGATCTTGGCACAGCGGCTGCAGTGGGTGGGCGGGCCACCCGAGTGGGACAGCTAGGGTGAGTGGACTGCTGAGGGAATACCTGTTCGGGACCATAGCTGAGCCCAGCAGCCCCTCCACTTGCCCACTCTTCCCGGAACGACCACCCCTCCCCCGCTTGCTTTCTCCCAGCAGTGGGTTCGGGCACTGAAAGAGCATTCCTGTGGGGGCCAGTGGCCTAGCCAGCCAGTTCATCTCCCTCTTACCCATGGGCGTGACAGACCCAGAGGCCCACCTCACGTGAGACAACCCAAGCAGCGTGCCCTGAGAAAGAAGGTCCACAAATCCAAGACCCCAGCGAAAGGCCAGGCCCGGGCCAGGCCCTGACCAACAAGCCCTTCCCCCTGCTCCGCTGTCGGAGGATCCTGGGGCCCTTATGGGCCGGATCATCCTCCCCAGACCCATCTCCCATGGGTGCTGCACCGTCAGCACAGTGGTGCTGCTATCCATGAAGGAAAGGCTTGTAGGCTGCGAGACCCTGATGTGCCAAATGACTGCTAGCCAGGCAGGGGCAGGCTAGAAGCCCTCCCCCCTGCTGGGCTTCAGGCTGGCCCCCCAGAAGATCAGCACGGCACGGCACCAGCAGCCTCTCACGGGCCTGAACCTGGACTGCTCCCAGCCGTCCTGGAGCCATCTGGAATCCCTGCCAGGAGTGGCCATCCCTTCTCATTTCAGGGATCACACACACACACACCATGCGCACACCACAAGTAGTGCACCAAGATCCCCTTGACCCAAGGGTAGAGGAATTACTATGATGGCTGGATGTGCTGGAGCGTAATATTCAAGCCATGGCCCACTGACCTTCCTCAGCCTCCACCACCAGCCCCTGAAGTCAGTGCTCAGTCAGCACCACATCTAGATGCAGATGAACCAAGGGACACCCTCAGGGGTGCAGCAGTGGGTACAAGGCCTTGCCCAGGAGTGGGTAGAGTGCATACCCAGCATCTGGGTGCTATTAGCCAGCGAGTGCCCATTGACAAGTCCCCATGGCAGGGCACAGGTTGGAATTGCACCCAGAGCAGGAACTGCACCTGGGGCCAATGTGCTAGCAGTGGAGGAAACAACCTGCAGCGCCTCTGGAGGAACAGCACCTGAGTGCCACTATCAAATCGAGACACCACTGCTTTTGGACGAATGGGAGGGTTGGGGGGAGCCGGAGAATTCACAACCCCCCCTTAACCTGGGATATGTGGAGGGCACCCGTCCAGCCCAGGCACTCCCGGTCTGGAATACATACATACACACCCTGGCAGTTACAGGCCCAAGCATGGGGGCTGGGGCCTGACAGCCCCCACCCTTGAGGAGTGGATATTCAGAGGTCTCTGCCCCTGTTGGTGAGCAGCACCTCCTACAGGCCACCAGGTAAAATACCTGGGGTGGGGGGAGAGTACATCAACATTTTTGCCCTCTTGTTAAGCTATCCCATTGTGGATCCCACTGATTAGGAAGAGAAGGAGAACAAGGAGCAGTTGAAGCACCAAAAGCCAGAACGGAACTGGTCCAACTGGACCATGGCCTACTCCATATTCCAGGGAGTAATACTGCACACATTCCCAGAGAGGGCCTCCAATATGCTAAAATATGCTGATATTTGCTGTGCATATGACTCAGGCCCCTCTGGGGCATGACTGAGATATGGCAAGGTTTTTCAGCACCAGGCAGCTTTCACCCCAGGCATTAAAGGTGGGACATCCACACTCACGACCTGTGGCTTGACTGCATGAACGACGCAGCAAATGCATCCAGGTCAGACAGCAGACATGTCTTAGCCGAGGGGGTGTCACACTAGCCAATGAAACTTTTCGAAATGAGGGGCGCAAGGGAACGGGAAATGGGGGAGGGCAGTGCTGGGAGTTTAGCCGGCCAAGTGCTCACACACTGCCTGTAGATTTCATCACTCATGTAATCACTCTGGGGGTTACCACCCAACATCCTCCTGCTTTAAAGTCAAGCAGTCCTGGAACAAGGTAAAGCATAACTCTCGTAGCCAGGGTAATGGCCCCCAAGGTGGTAGCAGGGATAGAGGTTTTCCCGTCCCTAAGTCACAGATGCTCCAGTTTGCTTTGGTTTTCAGGTGTGGGGAGGGACAGCAGTGGGTATCATAGCAAGTAAGCATCCAGCTCTGTGCTTTATGAGCGGCCTAGCCGGCCATCCAGCCCAACAGGGCTTTTTCATCAGAAGGTTATTTGTGAGCTGGTCCCATGAGCACGGCACAGAAAAGAATACTTGGGTACCAATCACTCTATCCCCTGCCCCCCTTCTGAACAGCATCTATAGGATTCTCTCTCAAGTTTGTTTTGATGTTTTCCAAGTTAAGCTGTTTACTGCTGCATTTAAGGTTCCTTTCTTCAGGTCCTTTCAGGTAAGTGAACTTGTACTTGAGTCAGCGAGACACAGCACAGGCAGGGTGTTGGCCATGGAGGATGTCCACACAGATAACCAGACATTGCACCTCCAACTGCATCATTCTAAGACTGACCAGTGGGGCAGGGACCAGACAGTCACTCTTTCTAGAACAGGCACACAAGACTTTTGCCTGGGTCTGGGCCACAGCAGAGTACCTGGCAGTCCATCTGGTGTACCCAGGGGTATAAACCTCAGGACCGTTCCTGTCCTTGGCCGCCCTCACCAATCATTCCTCCCAGGGATGCTATCCTGGTGTTTGCCACACCCTACTTCTGCGCCAGGTCTGGTATAAAAGCATGCGGATGGGGCCTTGCAGACAGTACCAATTTGCAGCGGTCTTTAGGAATGTGTTATGCCACCTTAATCTACCCTCCAGGGAATTTGGGTCCAACTCTTTCAAAATAGGGGCAGCTAGCTTTGCAGCCACATGAGGATTGACGGATCAAGATATCTGGGCTTTGGGGCAGTGACAATCTCAGACGTACATATGTTCAGGATGTAACTCAACTTTAATTGCGGTATCATTTGCTTCCAAGTCCTTCAAGTGGCCCCCATAGAAAGCTGATCTGGATCATCAGCCACAGTCTCGTGTATTGGGCAAGCAAGACAGCTGTAAAGACCCAATGGGGATCTCAGCTGGACCTGTCAGCAAGAGAGAGATCGTACGGAAAGGGCACAGTGGCATGCGATGGCATCAGTTACTGCTCGCTCTTAAGGCTGCTGCAGCGGGACCTGCTCCAGACATAACCGTAGTGCACCTAGGGGGAAATGATTTGCCTCAATTAAAGGGTATTCAGTTGACTGTCAGGATTAAGAGTTACCTGTTGGAAGTCAAGAAGTTTTTCCCCACTGCCCTAATTATTTGGACCAATTTAGTTGAGCGTATAGTCTGGACCAATGCAGTGCACCCCGGGAAAGTTGACAAAGCCCGGAGAAATATTAACAGGGATTCTGGCAAATAACAGGGATTCTGGGGTCAGGGGGCAGCTGTATTTCACATCAAGGGATATCACATATGAAGCCCAGTCTTTACTGCTCAGATGGGATGCACTTGTCTGCTACGTGACTGCACTGAAAGCCAAATTAGTTGAGCTGCTCAATGTTTAGTTAGGCTAGGGTTGGGGCAGTATGGATCAGAATAAATCCAGCAGTCCCTTAGTGGCAGGGGTTCAGTACTGTTATGATATTATTAGCTATAGACCTAGGTAGATTTGTAGTCATCTTCCCGTAAGAGATTATTATTATTATTATTATTATTAACAACAAACATTTATATAGCGTCAGCAGTGTACCTGGCACTTTATAAAGTAATAAAATAGACACGGTCCCTGCCCCTAGGGCTTACAATCTGAGAGACAGGAGCTGGGGGAGAGACATAGGAAGGGGAACAGAGGGAGAGACAAGGGGTCTAACATTCATGAAGATGCAAGGTCTCAAGTGCACGTACTTGGCTTGGTTACGATGAGAATGACAGCAGACAGGTCCATGTTGCAAGGATAAGGGTAAACAGACCGTAGGTATAGGAATAGTGGCTCAGCAGGATAAAGAATCAGACAGAGCAGAGCGAAAGAGGTGAGTTTTAAGGAGATATGGGGAAGCCAGACCTGGCGCAGAAGTAGGGTGTGGCAAACACCAGGGTAGCATCCCTGGGAGGAGTGATTGGTGAGGGCAGTCAAGGACAGGAACGGTCCTGAGGTTTCAGGCACCTGAATACTTACTCCAATCCAGAAAGGACATTGTCCCCCTCACCCACTGCCATGGGCATGGGCTGGAGGGGAGATGGTTTTGTAAAAATTTGGGGCTGGTACTTGAAGGTACATCAAGGTCATTTCCCTGGCAGTTATGTTGAACCTGTTAATGATTATTGTACTGGACCCCGAATTGCCCTCAGCAATTTACACCAACCAGCTTCATTCACTTTGGAATAAAGAGCATGGCCATTAAGACCCACGTCATTGTCTGTGTTTCATTCCAGGATGCGCCGACAAGATAACCTCAGGTAGCGTATGTATACTATTCACAAATAAAAAACCTAAGAGTTTCAGACAGAAGTTAAGGTGCTTAACAAAAACTGAACCATGCACCAAAAACCATGGAAATTGCAAGTTAATATGGCCGCCTTAACTTACGTACCATTTAAGCAGCAAAGACAGTACTGATTTCTGGCATGTAGTATAAGTTGTATCTGGTTTAGCCACACTAAAATTGCAATACAGGATCAGGCCAACCATGGGCAATTATAAAACCAGGAGCAACTACAAGATTGTTTACATACCAATCTACCCTTGCAGGTAAATGAGGTCTCTGTACTCACTAGTCTACACTCTCCTTGTATACACCACCAGAGTTGTAAATATAAGCTATATGTGCTTTATTACAATCACAAATCAGGCCAGGTACAATGCCAAAGTCAAAGGGAACACACACTGGAGAAACAAGGAGAGCAGGAATTGAAGAGAGAAAAGAATCAGTACTGAACGTATCTAAAACTATCCACCAGACAGGTATTTGAACCACCACCTCTTCAGCTTAAAATGGTACATAAGTTAAGGTGACAGTGTTAACTTGCACTTTCTATGGTGATTGCTGCATGGTTCAATTTTGTAAGCACCTTAACTTCTGTCTGAAACAATTAGATTTTTTATTTCTGAATTTCCTTCATTTTTGATTGGTTCAATTATTTGGTAGAATTTTGGCTGCTAGGGTAGTACAATGTCAGTCTACATAAATATAATATTTATTTATTTTATACATTTTTACCCCGCCCCCTCCTGCAACGCAGCTCGGGGCGGCTTCCATCATTAAAACAATAAAATATAATAAAATCAATCTAAAACAATCATAAATACTTTAAATATTAAATATTAACAGGGCTAGACAAAACCACAAAACAAATGGGTAGGGGACTAAAACCTCCCTACCCACCCTCCCTCCCAAAGGCCTGGGCAAACAGCCAGGTCTTACAGTTTCGCCGAAATGTTAAAAGGCTAGGG
>QEPC01007842.1:526174-559660 GCA_003113815.1 Sphenodon punctatus | reverse complement strand
GGGGGGGAGGGGACAGGTCAGCCCACATGGCTGCCCTCTGCGTTCCCCCCCTCTCCCCCACAACTCACTGTTCTTGATGTTTTCCCCACAGGTCCCAACAGCAGAGCAGCAGCAGCGGCGATGCCAGAGGAGCGCAGGGCACCCCCCCCCCGCCGGCGGCAGAGCTCCGAGAGCCCCCCGCAGCAGCAAGGCGAGCAGGTGAGTTCTTGATCCCCAGCAGGCTGAAGTACTCCCATGCTTTTTCTTTGTGTACAATGTTTGTGGATATGTACATTTTCATATGACAGCATACTGTTGTTTGTAAGGAATTCTTTACTGCAAGGTCATTTTTGGTTTTTATTTTTATGTTGTTTTTTTAAAAAAAGTTTAACATTTTTATGTTTTGGGGCGGGCGTGTGTACCGAGGTGTGTGTGTGTGGTGCTGGGTGGCAGGTGGGTGCAGGTGATTGGACCGACGCTCCTGTTTTTATCTGCACTTGGTGGAACTATATTTTCTTGGTCAAGGCCAAAGAAAAAACCCTCATACAAAACTGTAATGCATCCTGTATCCACAACTCCCCTGCCCCTTCTAGATCTGCCAAATTACAAATTTCAAAACCACTGTTTGTTCATTTTTTTAAAAGCTCCAGTGAAGATTCCACAATTTCCACTGCCCATTCCATTTCCAACTCATTCCATTGCCCAATTGTTCCTACAGTTAGAGATTTTCTTCCAGATTCTTAGGTTAAACCAACCTTCCTGCAGTTTAAACGCATTGCCTACAGTCAGACCAACTGCTCTCCTTCTTAGGTATGGCATTTTTTTTCTTTTTTAAAAGATTTGAACAGTTATCATGGTCCTCCACCTTAATCTTTTTTCCAGGCTACAAATTCCAAGTTCTTTCAGCCCTTCCTCATAGAACAGAAGTAGGGAACCTTTCCTTTCCCAGGGGCCACTTTAAAAATTAGTACAAGCTCCAAGGGCTGCACAGAGGTTGGGGGTGGGGATCCTTAAGGGGGGCACTCAGAAAGAGATGGCTCTGTCCCCTAACCTTCTGTGCATGTCCTCATCTGTACTCCCTTACCCTGAGCTCAGTCTTTCAGTGCTTAGATGTAAGAACTGGATCCAGGAGTCAGATGCAGGAACTGGAAAGGGGCCACCTAAAAAAAACAGCCACAGCTCAAATGTCCTAGGACCTGAGGTTCCTGATCCCTGACAGCAGTTCTGCATTCCAAACCCGGTAAATCTTTCCCAGTCTTTTTCAACCTAGAGCTTCTTCTCTAGTTTACAAAAGCACAATGCTAAGCATTCCAGAAGCTGCTGAAAGGAAATGCCATTCTGCAAAGAGGTTTAGTTCCAACAGCATACACACACATAGAGATCTACCCCAACTCAACCATGGATGACAAAGCTCAGCACATGGATGGATGAGCAGCAGACAGGTGTTCCTGGACCAAGGAGTCCTCAGCAGCTGCAGCTCTGGAGCCAGGATCTGCGTATGACATTTTGCTAAGAGAGTGGGGGACAGAAATGGGGTAAGTATCTTCTGTTGAAACGCACAGAACCTCCCACCCCGTTCTCCAAAATCCAGGATGGTGTGAAGCAGTGAAGAGAGAAGGATCAGGAAGAATAAATCAACAGGCTGTTGAAATAGTCCCCTTCCCCTCCTATTCTCCCAGCAGATATACAAGGGACACCATACCGATGCCTGCAGAATAATTCCCTGGGTGCCTGTGATCCTGCTCAGTGAAGACAAGGAGAAAAGGGGGAGGAAGCAGCTGCTGCTAAGTCAGTGGCCATTTTTACATTGGCGGCACCCACAAATGAACACCTGGGTGTTCATGGGTGGATGTCGCCTGTGTAAATCCTGTGGCAGGTGGGAGGAGTGGGTGTGCATGCATGCGCATGCACCCCATCCCCCAAGCACGGAGCAACCGGCAAAAACAGTGGATGCTCTGTGCATCTTCATGGGTGGGGGGTAGGTGTAGATGGGCGTGTGCCTGTCTACACCCTCCCCCCACCTGCCGCACATGGACCACGACACACCCCGCTCTCCCTCCCCCCCGAGTCACGGCCGTGTAAAAAGGAACAGTGAGATCTCAGGACATGGAGAGGCAGTGTGACATGCTGTCAGCTGCAACATCAAACTAAAAAAGTCCAGCATTGAGAAAGGAGAAGGAAGAAGGGGAAGCCATGGAGTGATTGCGCCACCCCACCCATCCTAGAGCTACTGCTACTGAGGTTGATGTGAGAAAGATGTCACAAAAGGAGATTTTTCAGTGCACCGCGTGATATTGACCGGGAGGGAGGAGAGGGACTAAACCAGCAGCAGTAGGTACTAGTGAAGCACCAGGCTGCATACTTTTGTCAAAACTTCAAGAGACCTTACTGGGCTTTCCATAATACCACCTCTGGAGAGTAGAGCTAGACTTAGGGATTCTTGCCCCAAAGAAAGCCAGGAGGACAAAGTGCTTTCCGGGCATCAATTCATGAATTGCTCTTTCTTTATAAGGCCCTGGCTTTAAGGAAGGGTCAGGAGGCTTTGTGATATCTGACCCTGATCTCTGAGCGCCTCTCGGGTATGTTCTTGTTTTTGTTTTTAAGTATCCGTTTTTGTAATTTATTCGCTATAACTGTTGTTCTGTTTTTCTTTTTTTGTTGTGTGATGGCTTGTCTACACACTTAATAAATTATCATCATCATCATCAATTCATTAATTGGTTGGGGGATATTTAGGTTTTTTTTCTTGTTTTTAAATTCTTTTTTGCCATTGGAATCCACAAATGATTGAAGGAAGCGACTATGATCCTTCCCTGTTCCAGCTGATTTCAGGATGGGGCGCGCTGTGGCAGGGAACCCCTTTAAATTTGCCCCAGCCATTTCGATGTACTGGGGTACATCCAGGCGGCTAGATGGATATTAAATGCGCCCCGCCACTTCCCTGCCCCAGCACATCTTGGCCAAGGGTGTGCTGAAGCAGTGAAGCAAATCCCTCCCCATTCTCCCAATGAGCCATAAAAAACCGACGCCCTCACAACAAGTCGACAAAATAAAAAATGGTTGGAATATGCTGAGGCCAGGCTGGCGCACACCCCCAAGCGCAATGGGAGCAGTCTCACCCAGCTATGCCAGGGTCTCCCAGGGAGCTTGTCCCAGCTGCACCGTGCCCAAAGTAGAACCTCTGCCAAGCGGTTTCCCCCCTGTCCTGGGGCAGGGGGGAAATGGCTGCCTGTGTCTCAGCATGTGTACTAGCTGGGTCTTCCCCCATGGGGTGACAGGCTGCAGGTGCCTTACTTGAGAACAAGGAAGCCAGGGCGGGGATTTGACCCCTCTCAGGAGAGGCATAGCCTGGATCCATCAGCCCCCCAAATTAGGGTCTTCCCCTTCCTGAGAGAAAGGCGACTTCAGCACCTTCCAGAATGGAGATGCTGCAGCCTGTCAGGGCAAGAAAACCAACAGGGGGACAAATCATTATCTCTTGGCCTCAGTTCCCCATCTGTAAAATGTGAAGATTAATGACCTACCTCAAAGGTTCACTGTGAGAGAGAACTAGATCAAACCGCTGTAGTCTTTAACAGTGAGCATGTTATATGCATGTTATATGCATGATTAACAATAATTCAGAATAATCGGCTTCCTTCTTCCCACCCCCCACCCCAAACCAGTTGCAGAGATTGCAAACCAGCAGAGATTTTGGAATTGTAAGATTCATTGTAAAGAGGAAAAGTGATGAAGCGACTCCCATTGCAGCAAGGCAGCTGCAGTTTTTGCCTAAGAAAGAGACGAGGGCTCAGCCTGTTTTAGAAAGTTATTTCATTTTGTCCCTGTCCCAAGTAAGCGTATTCTTGCAAACCTGTAGTTGTTAGGTGGATCCAGGTTAGACCAAAAACCCAAGCCAACAGTATTGCTAAATCTGTTCAGTCACTGAATGCATTTTGAAAGGAGATGGTTAGGCAAAAAGGTAACGTTTCAAATGAAGTGATCGTATGTAGCCTGTTGATAATTTAAGTGAGGAGAAATCAAAATAATTTATCAGGAAGTAAGAATTTCAGTTTCTCTTCAGGCCTGGCTGATGGCACATTTGGGAAAGTGAGAGGAATTCTGAGCTGGAACAGTTTGGTCTGTACTTCTGACACCTTCCCTTCAGATTCATGTGAAACAGCTTCTCTTTATTCAAATCCCAATTACAAACTGTGCTGGAGGGGGTCAAATAAGTCGATCAATAGAACATCACAGGAGTAGTGTACATAACTTCAGAGTCAGACACATCATTTTGAAAGCTAAGTCTGTTGTGGGAGTTGCGACAGCTCCTTCCTCACGCTCCAAGTTAAATTCTTCCAAGCTGCCAGAAAGGACACGGGATCCGGGATCGACAGAGCCAGGGGAAGGTTTAAACATCCATCAGTGGTAACACCCAGCCTCTTGGAACCTGGATCCATCCTGACAGCTGGGGAGAATTTAACTTGGAGCAGGGTGTGTGTGTGTGAGAGAGAGAGAGAGAGAGAGAGACCAGTGCGGGGCTTTCTTGCCCCCCCCCCCCACATCCTCCCCCGGCAACTCAGACCCAACACCTGCACACCTCACCCATCCAGACCTTACTCGACCTCCCCACCCCCCCACCAACCGCACACCAGGATCCACCCTGTCGTGCCCCTACCTGCCCCCACCAACCTGACCTTTCGTGACAGGAATCGGGTTTGGGTTGTGTTTGTTTGTTTTTTGTTTTCTTGAGTGAACACAAATAGTGCATTGTAGAACCACCACAGGAATACTAGCATACAGGGACTCATATAGATCACCCAACTTGATTATCTTCAGTACCAGCTCACCAAATTCCAGCTCTCCCAAGGCAAGTTGGGTAGGGTTAGGGTGGGCGAGAGGAGGGTGTGCAGTGGAGCAGGTCAGTTTAGGTGGAGGGGGAGGGTACGTTGGGGGCAGGTCAGCTCAGATGGGTAGGGGGAAAGATCAGGTCAGGTCTGGGTGGGAGGGGAGAAAGGTGATACACAGGTCAGGTTCGGTCTGGGTTGGCAGGAGAAAAGTGCACAGGGGAGCCAAGCAGATCGGGGGAGGCAGGCGGGGGAGCTGTTGCAAGGTAGAGTGTGGCATGGGGGTCAGTGCAGTGCTGGGGAAGATATGCGGGGGGTGAGGGGGACTTGGATTTGGAGCAGAACCCCAGAGCCATTTATCCAGGTGTGTACATCCACAGAGCCATTTATCACCCAGGCATGTATATCCTCAATCATGGAAGCAGCAGTTTAAACTGTGCTCAAGGCACCAACACTTCTATGTCCGAGGATGTACATGCCTGGGTGATCAGCACATGGGTGTTTCATAACCACCTCGGCTCCAGCTCTCCCCTCCCCCCTGCTAGTGATAACCCGTGTCCAGATCCTTTTTCATGCTCCAAGTTAAACACGTGACAGCTGTCAGGATGGACGTGCGATCCAGGATGGATGGAACCAGCAGTGGGAAGGACTAAGCAGCTGCCACCAGTAAACAGTTAGCTGCTTTGATCCTGCATCCATGCTCAAAGCTGGGGAAAGTTTAACTTGGAGTGGGGTGTGTCAGCGTGGGGCTCTCTCACTGTGTCCAACACAGACATGAATGTGAAGCAGCAGGGTAGGGGCCTTATGGCCCTAACCTGCTCCAGTACATCTCTCCAAAAACAACTACATCCCCCAGAAGCTTCAACAAAGCACAAATATGCATGCAAAGCAATACAATCTCACCATTAAAAATAAAAATAAAAAGAGGTTACTTACCAGTAACTCTGTTCTTCGAGAGAGCTCCGCGAATTCTCACTCTTGGGATTCACTTCCTGCTCCGCAGGTACCGGAAAACCTCTAACTAGCAGTCTCCAGGCAGAATAGGCCTGGAAATAGATCTTAAGGTGAGGGCTCTGCCCCTCCCTCCCCCTCCCCTCCCCTCCTGCGAAAAGAGCGGGAACGTAGTCTTGCGAGAGCAGGAATCTATATATAGGAGGGAGGAGCCCTCGCCGCCTCAGTTCCTTCCAAACCCGTCCCAGGAAGACCCCGGTGACGGGACCTCCGAGACAGAGGGGAAGGTGGGCGGGTCGTGAGAATTCGCGGAGCTCTCTCGAAGAACAGAGTTACTGGTAAGTAACCTCTTTTTCTTCTTCGAGGATCTCCGCGATTCTCACTCTTGGGAGAGTGAAAAGCAGTAAGACTAGACCTACCTCGAGGAGGAGGGTGTCTCGGGGGTTCAAGTCAATGATGGATCCGAGAACTGCTCTTCCCACTCCTGCATCCCACGTGGCTGCGAGATCCAGAGCATAGTGCCTGGAGAAGGCATGCACTGAGGACCATGTGGCAGCTCTGCAGATGTCCAGAATAGGCACCTGTCGAATGTAGGCAATGGAAGAGGCGACTGCGCTAGTGGAGTGCGCCCTCAGTTGAGAAGGAGGTAGTTTATTGGCCCTTTAGTAGAATCTGTGAATGCATAGAAGCATTCAGTTTGGGAGCCTTCGTAAGCTTACCTTAACTCCATTGCGTCAGCCTCCATAGGAGATGAAGAAAGCATCCGATGCTCGTATAGAGCAAGTTCGACTGAAGGAGAGGCTCTCTTTACATCGGGGAGTGAAGTGCCCGGTCTCTCGTGCATGTGTGTGATCGCGGGAAGAAAACTGGTAAGGAAACCGTTTGATTTACTTAAAAAAAAAAAGAGGGAAACAACCCCTGGGAGAAAAGCAGGGTCAATTCAGAGATCCACCTAGCTGATGGGGGAGAAGCACGAAAGGTTGAGATTTCAGAGACCCTGTCTGCAGAAGTGATAGCTAACAAGAAGGCTGTCTTGATGGAGACATTCTCCAGCAAGGCGGATGCCATAGGCTCAAAGGGAGGGCCCAAGAGGCCAGAGAGGACTAGGTTACAGTCCTACTGCAAGACCAGCTGCGATATAGGATATGTGTTGACTAGACCTCTCCAAAGGGTCAAGGCCGGAAGAGGGAGCAGCAACATGCAGCTTAAGGGAGGCAATCATGAGTCCCGAAGGGTGCAACTGAAGTAAATAAGTGAGAATGTGACTCATGGAGAGTTACTTTAGTGAGATATCGACAAAAGAGTAGCAGGCAGCGAAGCGTGTCCATTTTGTGTTATAGCATGCCCATGTGGATGGCCAACAGGATGTGGGGCACTCTGTAGAGGAGTGGAACGGAAGGAAAGGCATAAACAACTGCCTTGCCCAAGAGTGATGACTAAGGCGTCCGATATTAAGCCTGCAGCCTGGCCCACTCCACTGCAGAAGCTCAGCAGTTAGCATTGTGTTGAGATGCTGTACAGCCTTTTCCTCTCCTACTCGACGGCATCAGTAGCACAGGGGATTAACACCCATGACCCTTGGCTTCCTGAGCAAGGAGTCTCTCCGCTAGGACACCAAGTCCTGCTAAACAGGTCGATCTGTGGGGTTCCCCAGCGGCGAAAGATGTCCTGGAGGACCTTGTCATTGAAGGCCCAGTCGAGCTGATGTGTTACGTGACGGCAAGTGATCTGCTCTCTTGTTGTTGTGTCAGGCTCCGGGGTATGGAGCCGGGGGGGGGGTGGTGGCAAGGAGAGAGAGAGAAGACCAGAGTACAGGGGGAGAGGGGTGTCCTCAGGGCGACCCTCTGAAACCTCTCCGTTGCTCTCTTGTACTCGAGAGATATGTACTCAGCATCACTACAGGCACACTGGTGTAAGAAGGTACGCGACTCATCATGAAGATCTGAATATTGTGGGCCGCTACGTGAAGCAGTAGGCCTCTGAGTGTCCATCGTATGGCCCTGAGCTCTAGGTGATTGATATGTAGGAGGGTATGCTCCGGTGACCAGAGTCCATGGAGATGGACACATGGATCTGGGGAAGGCGGAAGGGCATACCTTGAAGGAGGCAAGATGGTTCCATCCACCCTGGGGTGGAGCTGGGAACCTTCTGAGGAATAGTGAGCATACTGGAGAGGTAGACTTGAGCAAACAACTGCTGCAGGGGCCGGAACCGGAGCCGAGCATGTGGTGAGATGGCAGTGTTTACTGCCCTGAGACCCTGCAGTCTGAGGAAAAAACACACAGGTATGGGAGTGTGTCCTTGCAGACAGAGAACACTGTCCCTGAACGTGCAAAACCTGTCTCGAGGGATGTGCAGTGTGTCCAGGACTGCCCCTATGAACTGAAACCTCTGGGTAGGTTCGAGGAGAGACCTTGGGTAGTTGATAACTAGCCCCAGATTCTGTAGAATAGAGATAGTCTGTGGCGACGAAGCTGCTACGAGGCAGTCATCCAGGTATGGAAAAACAGTCGTATGTTGTTCTTGCGTTGGTGGGCTGCAACGACTGCGAGACACTTTTTAAAGACCCTTGGTGCTGGTGAGAAACCAAAGGGGAGGGCAGTATACTGAACATGTTGTGAACGAACGAGAAAAACGGAAGTATCGCCTGTGCGATGAGTGAATGGCGATATGAAAGTAGTCGTCTTGGAGGTCAAGAGAGGCCAACCGATCTCCTTGCTGGAGACCCGGCCTAATGATGGGTAGGGTAGTCAAGCGGATTTAACTGTTTGATAAATATATTAAGCTGTCTGAGATGCAAGAAGGTTCTGACATCCATATTCGTCTGAGGAAACTTCTCAATGCTCCTAGCAAGGAGATTCAGGATTTCTTGTAGCATTTGTGGAGTAACCACAAAACTGACCTCTATGACCCATAAGTCAGTGATGGTAACCCACTGGGAGAAGTATGGGCGGAGATGGTTCAGGAATTGCCTATGTAGGCATGCCTCGCTGACCTGCAGAGGCCTAAAAACACTGCTTAGGGGCCTGGCCAGCGGAGGAGGTGGAGCCGGATCCACCCGTTTTTCCTCTGGCGGGGAAACTTCTTTCTGTTCTGCCAGGGAGCCGACTGTGATTGCTGGTACGAAGCAGTGTATGGCCTGCGTGATGTGTTGTTTTCAGGGGCTAGGGCGGAGGAACGCAATCAAGCATGACGGCGGAGGGAGGTGGCCGAGGTCATGCCCCTGATATTGGAGACAGTCATATGCATGTTAGTTGTTAAGTGGAATAGAGCAATATGCATGCCCTCTCTTTGGAGGGCCAGGAGCTGAGCCCGATCAGAGACCTTGGAAAGCTGAGCCCATAACCCTTGTTGGTACCCATAGAGGACAGACGCATAATAAGCTGCCCTGAGGGAAAGGGTCTCGGAAGAGAAGATCTTGTGTCCTAGGACGTCGAGGCGTGTACCTTCCATATCCACAGGAGAGGTTAGAATGCCCCCTGATCTGGACTTAAGGGAGGCAGCTCAACGACTAAGAATAGGAGCCGAGTGCCAGTGGAACATCTCATAAACCTTTAGATAAGGCATAGAGAGAGTCTGTCAATTTATTGGGGGGAGGCCCACACTGTCTAGCTGGTTCTAAAAGTTGGTCTAGTATAGGGATGGAGACGTACCCTGTATCTCCGGGCCCCAAGCTACCAAACGCCGGTCCAGACTGAGCTCGCTTGACCACCTTAGTGGGAAACTTAGGTAGTGCAGCAGAGGGGTGTTTAAAAAAAGCCTGGAAAGGCTTAACGTCCTCGGTGGAGAGGTTGTTGGAGATAGTGTGGACTGCGCCGAGGGTAGAAACCCAGCAGGTGCGGGGCAATTGTCGAATAGTGTCTCGAAGAGGGAGTCCCCGACAGGGGTGCTGACCTTATGCCCTGGTGATGCACAAATTCAAGAGGCTTTGTCAGCTGTGGAACTGGTACCACGGGGGTAGCCGGTACCACCGGTACAGGGGGTGGCAGAGATTGAAGTGGTGGGGCAGCCTGTGAATAGACACTCGGAGACGGTACCGTGCTCTCTAGGGGCTCGGAAAACATGGTCTCCACCTGAAAGGTGGGAGTAGGTATAGAGGTACCAAGAGTCAGAGCAACCGGCGGGATGGTACGCATGCCAGTGCCGAGGCAGGCGGCGGCAGTCGAAAAATGAGCGCCCTGTCTTGGGGCTGCTCCGCCGTGCCAGTAGGAGCTAAAGGCCTGTCCGTGGCTGGACATACTCACTATTCCTGCCAGAGCCTGCGGAGCCATTGGCGAGGCAACCTACTGCACCGGGGAGCAGGAGGCTGAGACACCGACGCCGTGGGTGGTGGTCGTGGTGGAGTCAGAGGTGGTGCTGGACGTGTAGCCAATGAAGTGTCCTGCATCACTGTACCAGTGAGCAGTGACGATCTCCTGCGAGAGCGGTACCTCTGGTACCAGTAGTCAACGGATCAAAGCCTTGGTACGCTCCATGGGTACCCACGGTACCAGGAGTCACGGGTACCCACGGTACCAGGAGTCACGGGTACCCACGGTACCAGGAGTCACGGGTACCCACGGTACCAGGAGTCACGGGTACCCACGGTACCAGGAGTCACGGGTACCCACGGTACCAGGAGTCACGGGTACCCACGGTACCAGGAGTCACGGGTACCCACGGTACCAGGAGTCACGGGTACCCACGGTACCAGGAGTCACGGGTACCCACGGTACCAGGAGTCACGGGTACCCACGGTACCAGGAGTCACGGGTACCCACGGTACCAGGAGTCACGGGTACCCACGGTACCAGGAGTCACGGGTACCCACGGTACCAGGAGTCACGGGTACCCACGGTACCAGGAGTCACGGGTACCCACGGTACCAGGAGTCACGGGTACCCACGGTACCAGGAGTCACGGGTACCCACGGTACCAGGAGTCACGGGTACCCACGGTACCAGGAGTCACGGGTACCCACGGTACCAGGAGTCACGGGTACCCACGGTACCAGGAGTCACGGGTACCCACGGTACCAGGAGTCACAGGCACCCACGGTACCAGGAGTCAAGTCATGGGTACCTATGGTACCAGTAGCCAGCAGATCATAGATCTGGATCTGCGATCCGCATGAGCAGTTCTTCTGCAGGAATAGCCAAAGGTCTGGTAAGGTAACCCCCATGCCGGACTGTGGCTAGTGGATCGAGAGTGGCAGTGTCCCTCAGGGGAGCGGCTGCGACGAGGCACATTAGGCGGTGCGCTGGGGAGGGCTGCTGCTCACTCACCCATGTCGCAGCTGTAGCGTGTCAACAGGTCCAGGAGACACAAGGTTCGAGTGCGTTTGGTGCGAGCTGAGAGGGAGGAACAATAAGGGCACTTGCGGGAGTAATGTCCCTCGCCCAAACAGGACAGGAAATGCTGTCGCCTTTGATGCCCGTGCTCCACCGGGTAGCAGAGAGCAGTAATCCCCGTGAGGGGAGCCCGCCAGGGGCACTGCGTCTCTGAGGAGAAAGAACAGCGCAACCCCTGAGGGGCGCCCGCAAGGGGCGACTGTCTCTCCATTCACAGAAGTTGGTCTTCTTCTGAGGTAAAAGCTGAAGCAGAAGAAGAATTGAAGTCGTTAGACTGCTGAAAACACGTTGAGAAACGTGGAGGTCTTCCAACGCAGCGCGGTTGGAAGGAACTGAGGCGGCGAGGGCTCCTCCCTCCTATATATAGATTCCTGCTCTCGCGAGACTACGTTCCCGCTCTTTTCGCAGGAGGGGAGGGGGAGGGAGGGGCGGAGCCCTCTCCTTAAGATCTATTTCCAGGCCTATTCTGCCTGGAGACTGCTAGTTAGAGGTTTTCCGGTACCTGCGGAGCAGGAAGTGAATCCCAAGAGTGAGAATCGCGGAGATCCTCGAAGAAGAACCACAGATATCCACAGCAAAATCCTTCACAATACAGAACACTAGTGTGTACCCAACCCACCAGATGTTACAACACCCTATGAGTTTATTTTCAACACACACTCTAACACACACTCTCCAATACATGAGCACAGCCCTGCAACAGAAGCAGTTGCCAATCAGAGATACAGCAACCCAAAACTCCAATACAAATGCATACACAGAATTCCGTTAGAACTCCTACACTCCTTAACTTATGGAGCCGCGGCTCCATAATAACTCTTTATGACCAGTGTGTGTCATCAAAAAAATAAAAAGGGGCGGGGGGGAAGGTCACCATTATGAAAGCCTTTACATATCTTATTGGCCCAAAATAACTGTCAGTTATTACCTATCACCATTGTAATATATGACATATACAAGCAATTTGGTAGCTCTTTTTAATATTCTAGATACATAAATATAGCTGGAGTTAAGCATGTCTTTTACCTTACCCTGGACTTTTGTCTGAGAGTCAATTCTCAGCCTTGGGGCACTAATAAGGATCATCATAACAAGAGGATTAAAAGCAGTAATGGCTTTCACAGCCCCACCAGCAAATCTGGACTTAAGAACAAACTGCTGGGGCAGACTTTCTCCAGCCTCACAGCTACTCTGCATGGAAGCAGATGTTGAGCTTGTTGAGAGACTGGAGAACTGTATTGGTGACAGACAAGAGAGTATTGCATGAAAACAGAGAGACATTAGTGGAGCCAATTTCCTGCAGAGACTTGATTGGGGCTAATCCTGAAAAGACTTACTCAGGGTAACCCTGTCCCTGCTACAATAAGGCCAACAAGCACTACCGGATCTTTGTTGGGTGAGATTTATGTACTTGGCAGGGGGAAGGAGGAAGGTCAAGTCCCTTGCTAGTAGGGATATTCATTCTCCAGACATCCACCACTTCTGAGAACTGCACTCACCATCTATTTCTCACAGTGATCAAAAGTCCCTGTTAAGCAATTTGGTAGCAGTATAAATTACAGAATGGACGAGAAGGTGTACAACAACCATATAAGGCTGACAAGCATTAACAGATCTTTGTTGGGTGAAATTTGTGTACTTGGCAGGAAGGAGGAGGGAGGTAAAATCCCTTTCTAGTAGGGAATGTTCAGTCTCCAGACATCCACCATGTCTGAGAAGTGCTCTCATCATGTAGTGCAGCCACAAGGGCAACCTCCCACAAGCCTCCCCCCCCCCACCCAGAAGACCACTACCAGGAGCTTTATGTTGTGCTTTGCAGCGCATGGGGTCTGCTACTGGTGAACCCCATCCATTTATTGTTGATAGAAAGGACATGTGGTTCAACTTCCACTCATAAGACACGACTGGGGGCCTCCTGAGGCCATCTGCCTCCTCATTGTTCTGAACTGCCATGTGCAGTGCCACCGGCAGTACCACCCAGACCAGGCACCATTCCAAGAGGAACGCAGCCTTCTCAATCAGGGGTCAGGATCAGGAAGCCCACCCACCCAGTCAGATGATGTAAAACATGGCTATGGCATTGTCCAAGCAGAGCAGGACAAAGTACCCTGCGCCTGTGACTTGAAGGCCCCTTAAGACCAGCCCAACAGCCTGTAGTTCCATCACATTGATGTGCATCTTTCAATCAATGGAGGAGTGTGCCCCATTTACACAGCCGCCCCTACCCCACTTGTGCATCCCCTAACTCTGCATGAACATGTCTTTCGCAATAGAGAGTTGGGGCATCTGTGGTTGAAATGGCATTCCTCTGCAAATGTCCCCCACACACACCCCGCAGAGGACCTCTGAGGGGACTGACAGCAGCAGCCCTGGAGAGCACATCCCCGAGGGGCCAGGGCCCCAAACAACTTTGAAGCAGGCATGCCAAGGGCGTTGTGAGATTTGTTGATGCGATGAGCCCCAACAGCCTGGAAAACAAAACGTAAGCCTGGCAGGTATTCCCCAATACTGCCTCATATGTGTCCTTGATATCCAAGGTGGCAAAGACATCCCTCCTCCTCAGAGATGGGATCATTTGGACAAGGTCACCATAAAGAACTTGTAATGTTACACAGATTTATTTAGTGCCCTTAAATCCAAGGTAGTGTCCAAGCAGCTGGACAGCTTTTAGCCTAGAAAATGTGGCAAATAGAACTCGTGACCCTATCCCCCTCTGGAATGGGTTCAATCGCCCCCTTGTCCAGCAAGTGCTGGATCTTCATATGAAGGGTGGAAGTCACCTCATCATTCCCAAGGACCCTGGTATACACTACCTTTTGATCAGGCTGTGCAGCAGATTGAATCTTATACCCTTCTGATGTTGTAGATTGTACCCATCTGTCTGAGGTAATTGTCCTCCATACTGCCTCAAAAGGCCTCAAGGAAGGGACCCCAAAGGGGAGCCTGATCAGGCTGAGGTGGGGTACTAAATGTGCTTCTTCACCAGGTGCAGCCCATTATGAAACCCCCATTATGAAACCACTGCCCCTGAGGGGTTCGCAGGTAGCTCACCTGAGCCTGCAGGAAGACAGGGGGATATGGTGCTGGTGCCACATGGAGTGTTCTTGGTCCTTGTGGTGTCCGCACCAGTCATGACCCCCTTTGGCACCAAGGTCACCGCTAATCACTACCCAATGGCGCCTCCCCTGTCAGAGCATGGGTCAGAACGCGAGAAGCTTGGGGCTGCTCTCTGTGCTCCTCCAAGTTCTTCAGTCCCAGGACTCCTCCAAGACCTTCAGTTCCTGTAGCTGTTGATTTCATGTATTGAGTAGGGGGTCTGACTACATGACTTCTGAGGTGCGTTCCAACTCTAAGACTCTATGATCTGTTCCTGCATAGACATGGCCCCAGCAGGCCCCATCTTTGTAGGTATGGGGTTTGAAGCCCCAGAAGAGTATACATGGCCCAGTGTTGTGCTCAGTGCCCAAGCAGAATAGACACTGAGCGTGGGTGTCCAAATCAGAAATCTTCACTGCATACATGGTGCTGCACAAATGATGCAGCGCCTAAAGCCTTTTACCAAGGACATCCAGTAATGGACTTACTATCAAGCCCCGCAACAGCAGGAAAGAAAAAACTGAAGGGGCAGGCTGGGCTGGAACAGCCCCAGGAAAGTGATGTCAGGGCACTGGGGGGAGGAAATGCTATGATCGAAGTTCAGCACTAAATGATGTCAAAATGGGACTTAGTGAGAGAATAATGAAAAAGTAGTAAGAAATCAAATTTTCTCTTGAAACTTTAGTAAATATTTCCACTGAAATCATGCCATAGCATAGAGTTGTTTGCATATGCTAACAAGGCAACTATCTAACAGTACTGACTAGTATTTTGACACCATAAAATCACCAACAGAAATGCAAAAGACAGCTTTCACATTCAAATTAAACATTATGCTACACATAGCTACAGCCTCAGCCACCCTCTGGTGTAAGGGCACATTAGTTCTAATTGGAAAATATATTTTGAACGCTCTGGGAATAGTCACTGTTAACTGAATGCAACAACAAAAGAGGGGTGGGGGAGAGAGCATGCACACCCAAGGGAATTACCAAATCAATTAACTAATTCAGGAACTAATTTCCGTATTGCCTCCGTTATAGCTGAAAACTGTATTTTTAATTTCTCCTGCAATAAGCATCACCATGATAGTCCTAACAGACTCTGACGCTTTAAAATGACCTTACAAGTATCTCTTTTTGATTGGCTATATAATTTCTTCACAGTTCAATGCAACTGCAACCAAGTGCTCCAAAATATTTAATTATATTGGCAGCTTCCCATTAACAATTTACAAAACCATAATGAATACTATTTTATAATTAGTAATCAACTAATTAATAGCACAGCAAATTCCAGATACTCCTATTACACACACCCATATATATATATATATATATATATATATATATATATATNACACACACATACACACACACACATATACACACACACACATATACACACACACACATATACACACACACACATATACACACACACACATATACACACACACACACACACACACACACACACACACACATATACACACACACACATACACACACACACATATACACACACACACATATACACACACACATATACACACACACACACATACACACCTCTCTCTCTATCTAAGTACACAGCAAAGAAAAATCCCCATCTACTGCAAGCTTCCTGCTAGCCATGTTATGAGTGAATTCTGGGGACACAGAGTAAAAACAAACGTGACATGACCTGCTCTGGTCAGCTTTCTCCTGCTGTGTCCCACAGGACAACATTTGTGCTTGAGCCCCCAAATATTTACCTGGACTGAGACCAGGTGTGTTGGTGGCTAGCCCGGGCTGCCACGTGGCAAAGTGCTAAAGTCACAGCCTGGGCTACCGCCATCCTGTCCCCACCAAGGTCAGTCCGGGGCAAAGCAGGCCACAATAGGTTAGAACGTATGTTCTGACCTACCATGACCTGTCCCAGATCAGGGCCGCCATGGCTGCTTATTATGACAGGGAGGCAGGGCGCTGGGCACAATGCAGGGGCAGGGTCGGGATGGCTCCTTGTTTAGGGGCATGTGTGATCAGTTCCCCGGCCATGTCAGTGGCATGGCGGTGACCCAACCCGACCAGGATCACCCTCGCTCTACTCACTTCTGGTTTTACTCAGAGAAACATTAGTTATGAACTTCAACAGAAAACAATCCTTTTAAACAAACATGAAAAGTTGGCCTAATTCAGCCTCTTGCCTGATAAGATGTATGCCCAACTTGATTTATTATTTCCCTTTGTATTCATCTGTTCATTTCAGCCAGGTTTGCTAAACAATAACGAAATCATCATTTGATTAAGCTAGTTTCTCCTCAGCTGTGGAGCAAGTCAATGTGCAGGAGTGGCAGTTAAGTTGAAAGTAGCTGTGACAAGGGTTAGATTGTCCTATGAATAATGGTTGTGCATTCTTAGTTTCAACGTATGTATGAATCCTGGCTCAAAGGTGGGATAAAAATTTGCAGTGGTGAGGTGAAATATTTCATTCTTTCATATGGCTGATGGGTGTAAAGTGTAGAATGGATTTGTTCAGCATAGAACTGCTTCATTAAATCTGTATATACTTTGCTCTTTGTAGGGTTACTAGTCTGTAGTTTTGAAAGATGTGCTGGCGAGTTTTTCCAGAAATTGTATAGCCCTATAATGATCATGAAATCAGATTGTAACTGCTGTTTGTCTATTCCTTGACATGAACAACTCTGATTCTGTGGTCTCTTTGTACTTCTCCAATTTTCTATTATTTTTTAAAATCATTTGATACACCTTCCTTGGTACTTATATATTATTCATCCAATGAATTTAGTGTGAAGATGCTGAAAAATATAATGTAGCAACATACATCAGCTGACAAGGAAAAGTAACAGGATGAACTGCTGTCCCATTTGTGTGGGACACAAATGGTAGACCCAAACGGGATGGTGGTTTATTGGGAGGAGAGGTATGACATTTCACACCCTCCAAGACCTCCCTACAAATGTGAGTGTATCCCCCAGTTTCTGAAGAGCACCATGGGTGGCAGAAGACCTTTTGGGAATATTCTGGGAACTGTATCAATATTGAAGGGCAACACATGATACTGCCAACACTGCCCATTGTATTAGAACTAGAGCAGTGACATGATCAGATGAGAATATGAAGATTTACTTTAATGCCTACGAGTACTGCTTGTTCAAAGCATAGAGATGGCAAACCTTTACATCTCTATTCAAAAGTGAATCAATGAAGCCCTAGTGAATCAGTTTAGGTACTTCAGGTCCAGTACTGCTCTGGCTTCCCCCTTCTTTCCTTGAGACCAAGGAGGATAGAGTATAATTGTTTTATTTTTTTTGTAATCACTTTTATGTATTGTTTTTATATATCATTTTTATATATTGTTTTTAAATGTCTTGTGAGTCACCTCGAGCTGCCGTAGGGCTGGAGGGAGTGGGATACAAATCACTAACTAAATAAATAAATAAGCGTCCCTACAATGTACTGATCCTCTGTGGACCAGCTCTATGCCCCAATATTCAATAAGTGTCAGATTGCTTGACACATCAGCACCCTTTTCTCTGGGATCCAGGAACATGCCAAGGCTGCAAACCTGGGTAAACAGAGGAGAAGATGCCTGTCAGTGCAGCCTGTAAAGAGTCCACTCTACCCCCAGGGGATACTCTTCCCAGCCCTCCATTTGTTGCTTTCAGGTTTTAAACCAGGGACAGTTGTCAATCAAGAATGAGGTCAGGCAAAGATTCTTAAAGCAGTGGGGAGTCTAGGTAGTCCAACTCAATGCCTTCCACATCACTGCCTACTTCATTGCCCCAAAGTTTCCTCCCTCGTTAGGGAGAAACGGCAATGATTTACAGATATCAACTTCCCGTAAATAGGTTTTGGAAATGAGGAGACTAGGCCATTCACTGGTGCTTGAGAGAGCTCGAGCAGTCAACACTGCCCATGATCCTTCACTGTGCCTCAATTGTTAGTTTGTAGCAGTGGCCGGCAGTGCTTTTCATAAACTCAATCTGGTGGGAAGGTGCAGTCCTTTCTTTCTGATTTGGACATGGCCACTGTCATTCATGCCTTTATGACTTCAAGACTAGTGTGGTGTAATGGCCAAGTGTGCAGTACTTAGACTGGGAGGTGGGGTGGTTGAACCCTAGTTCTAGTCTCACCTTAGCCAGAAACTCACTGGGTGACCTTGGGCCAGTCACACTATTCTCTCAGCCTAACCTACCTCACGGGGTTGTTGTGAGGATTAAAAAGTTGTGTTAGTTATATGTAAAGCATTCTCAGTGCCATGGCAGAGAGGTGCTATATACAAATTATTATTATTAATGTGCTCTGCATGGTGCTGGTCTTGATGACTGTTGGGAAGATGCAGCTGGGCCCTGGCTCCTTTCATGGGTTTATCACTGTGAGCACATTACACTTCTGCTTCAGTAGGCACTGGCTGCCAAGAACTTTCTGGGCACAATTCAAGGTGGTGTTTTGACATATAAAAACCCAATGACCTGGGCCTTGCATATCTGAAAAACCTCCTCCTCTCCTGTGCTCCACCACAATCCCTACAGTCATCCAGAAGTGCCCTCATGAAGGTGTCACCAACGTAGAAGGCAAATGAAACACCTCTTCTTCCTTCTTATAGTGCTGAACAATATTTTTGTTTGTCATTTGATTGGTGTCATCCATATATGGATGACACCCAGCGCTCTCTCTCTCCCCTTTTCATCTGACCCAGGTCCTAGAATCTCGATGCTTTCCCAGCACCTGGCTGCCATTGAAGACTAGATGTAGGAGAGCCAATTGAGACTGAATCCAGACAAAACTGAGGTGATACAAGTTGGCTGATCTTGAGTTCTGGGGGAATTGGAAACTTTCCCTGTCATAGAAGGGTCCAGTCTCCCTTGGTCACTCAGGTTTGTAGCGTTGGGGTGCTCTTGGAACCACTGTTGTGTCTGGACTGCCAGGTTGCAACAGTGGCCAGAAGCACGTTTACCAAATTCATGTGGTGAGAAGGCTGTGACCTTTTCTATTGGATTTGGAACTGGCCATCGTCATCCATGCCTCCGTAACCTCGAGGCTAGACTACTGCAGTGCACTATATGTCAGGCTGTCCTTGAAGACTGTTTGGAAGTTGCAGTTGGTGCAGAATGCAGAAGCCCGCCTTCTGTTGGGGACTGGTCGCCGGGAGCACATTACACCTGTGCTCCAGAGTCTGCACTGGCTGCCAATAGTCTTCTGGGCACAATTTAATGTGCCGGTTTTAAACTATAACACCCTAAATGGCTTGGACCCCGGGTATCTGAAAGACTGCCTCTTCCCCTATGTACCTTTATGGCCTCTGAAGTCGGCCAGGGACGCCCTCTTGCGAGTTCCAACTGCCCATGAAGTTGCAACAACAGGGGCATGCAGGGGGGCTTTTTCAGTTGCTGCCCTTAACTGTGGAATTCCCTCACCTTGGAGATCCACTGAAGCTCGAGTCTGTCCTTCTTCTGGAGAAGATGCAAGACCTTTTTGCTTTGTGAGGCATTTGGCAGGTATTTGTATTTTATTTTTATTTTTTTGGGAGGTAGGAACAGGGTGGACTTGGGTAGAGGGGTTTGGTGAGGAGGATTAGTGGGTGGCAGGTGGGGATAAAGGGTGGGGTGGGTGGTTGGGATGATGTGGGACTTAAGGGACTTTAAACGTATTTGACTGTATTTTATATTTCTTATATTGTAAGTCACCCCAAGTCCTTGGAGAAAGGCAGGATAAAAATTGTAAAAAAACAAAAACAAAATAACTTGTCATCCATGAAGAGGTGCAAGTAAAGAAACAATACTTTCAGTCTTAATAAAAAGGTGAAATAAACACAAAACATTTTATTTCCTATCACAAAGGAATGTACTGATATGAACATGACCAAGTGAGATTGTCAAGTGTATTCCAAGATACCATATGCTCCCAGAAACAAGACATTAACACCACAGAAGGAACTGTGTAGCGGCAGATACATGAGTGAAATGGGGGAGAAACCTAGGTTCTGACGTGATGTCATCCAGCAAACAGGTCTTATTTAAATAATATTGCAGCCCTTTATCCGAGTATGGAAAGATGCTCTATATTGATGTTAGGTAATAAAAATTGATTAAATTGTGGGTCCCACCTCTCTTCAAGGTGCCTTTTTAAATGTGTTTACCATTTTTGTAATCTGAAGCACTTCACCTTTTCAGACTAAATAAAATAGAACAACTAGTAACTGTTCAGATTGTTGCTTGCTTGGTTTCTTTATTTGGTAGATTTAAGATCAGCACTTACATACATGAAACCTGCTGCAAAAGTAATCCTTATTGAGAATGATCGTGGGTTTCAAGTCTGACACTTGCCTGAAGCAATGCAGTGCTCTCCTGGTACTGAGGGGGATTAACGAAATCAGTTTGACTGACTAGGTGTGGCTGTGGGTCTCTTTTCAAAACCTATTTCAAAGATATTTTCACTGAACCATGTTGAAATGTTGGAACAACTGCTTTCTTAAGAGCTCTAGATATTCTAATGGAAAGAATTTTAAATGATACAACAGTGATATTTCTTGGTTCACTACAATAGAAAAAATAATCAAGTCAATTTATTACAGAATGTTAGCTATCTGTGTATATTGTGGTGTTTGTATCATGTTTTACAGTAAACCACCAAGCAGAAAACTCATGAGCAAGAAGAAAAAGGAAGATTTACTGAGATGCAGGGAGGAAAAATGAAGACCCTATTCTAGATGAAGAGGAAAATGACTTAGCAATTCTGATGACTTGCACATACAGTGAAATCAAATGCATAAATGCATCTTGGTTAACTTGAATTTCCTTTTAAGTCATATTGCTCTCCATGCCCCCTTTCCAGGCAAACTTTAAATCAACAGAATCCTCTCTTCATCCAACCCCCTCCATTGCCCCTCTGACCCTATCCCCTCTAGCCTCTTAATGGAGATTGCCCCCACCGCTGCACCTTCTCTGCTGCACATCATTCTCTCCCTCTCTACTGGATCATTTCCATTTGCTTTCAAACATGCCACCCTCTCTTCTATCCTTAAAGGGGCCACTCTTGACCCCTCCGACCCTTCCAGGTATCACCCCATTTCACTCCTACCCTTTGCTTCCAATCTCCGGGCACATGTTGCCAACACGCACTGTCTTGATTTCTTCTCTTCAAATTCCTCCTTTGAACCCCTTTAATCGGGCTTTCTGTCCTTGCCAAAATCACCACTGACCTTCTCTTAGCTATGGCTGCTTTCACACATTACAAAATGGGCTATTATAATAACTTGATATAATACCAGGTATTATAATTCCTCGATTTTTTGTAATGCGTAAATGCACTATTCCCTTTTTATGCTACAAAATCTCATATCATTGTAAGAGCCTGGAACAACTCAAGATCTTGCAGCATAAAAAGGGAATAGTGCATTCACACATTACAAAAATTGTGGAATTCTAATACTCAGTATAGTCTCAAATTATTATAATAGCCCATTTTGTAATGTGCGACACCAGCCTCAGCCTAAGGGGCCTCTACTCCATTCTGCCCTCTTCGATCTCTGTGCCACCTTCGACATTGTCAACCACGGTCGCCTCCTGGATTCGTTATACTCCCTTGGTTTCTGGGACTCTGTTTTCAACTGCTTCTCTTCGTATCTCTCAAACCACTCCTTCAACATTTCTCTTGCTGGTACCCCCTCTACGTCGCTTCCCCTCTCTGTGGGAGTTTCCCAAGACTCTGTCCTGGGCCCGCTTCTCTTCTCCCTTTACACACTTTCTCTGGGTAAACTAACTGAAACCCACGGTTTCCAGTATCACCTGTATGCCGTTGGCATGCAACTTTCTCTCTCCACACCCATGCTCTCCCACTCCATCTAGTCTCATATTGCTGAATGTCTTGATGACATCTCTGCCAGGATGTCTCACTGCCAACTGAAACTTAATATGGGCAACAGCAATCTCCTCATCTTCCCTCCAAAATATTCCCCTCCTACTGAATGAATCTTTGACTCCTCCCTCTTCTTTATGCCTCAGATCCAGGCTGTTGCCAAATTCTGTCACTTTGCTCTGTTTAATTTTGCTAAAATCTGGCCCTGTCTTACTGTTACCAACACAAAAACCCTAGTCCATGCTCTAGTAATCTCTAACCTAGACTACTGCAACTTCCTCCTTACTGACTTTCCCTGCTCTGATCTCACCCCCCTCATTTTCATTCAATGCTCTCCACCTTACCCGTAGCTCCATCCAAGCCATCCACCTTGCCCGTAGCTTTGGCCACATTCAGCTCCTCCTCTCTGCCCTACACTGGTTCCTTTTATGTGAACGCATTCAGCACAAGCTCCTTGTCTTCACCTTCAAGGTTCTTCATGGCCATGCTCCCCCATATCTCTCCGCTCTTGTATCCCGTCACACTCATGCCCAGGAGCTTCACTCCTCCTCCGCCACCACCCTCGCCTGCTCACAACCCCCATGCTCCTCTAAACGTCTTTGTCTCTTCTCTCTTGCTGCCCCTCATGCCTGGAACTCACTCACTCTCTGGATACATTCACTCTGCTCCCTCCCTCCCAACTTTCAAATCCCTCCCGAAAACCTACCTCTTTCATCAGGCCTTCCCTAACCCATCATGAGTGAAATTGAATGCATTCTCTTCCCTCTCACTCAGAATCTGGTTCCACATATCTAAGCGAAGCATGTGTATCTGCAATTTCTCAACCTCATGAATGTATTCTTAGCTCCTGATGTTCGCCTCTCCCTTGTCTTAGATTGTAAGCTCCCTTGGGGTAGGAACCTGTCTAGAACTATTGATTGTACAGTACCAGGTACACCGCTTGCGCTATTTAAACAAGCAAAAATAATGGTGTGTGCGAGAGTGAGAGAACGAGAACTCAACCTTCTCTATTCCAATTTCCTTGAATCTGCTGCTCTGTAAGTTCTATTAAGTGTTCACAGATAACCTATGAACTGCCACTTAACCAGACCTTAAGTGTTAAGGTTTGTTAAGTGGCAGTTCATTTGTTTTTCATCCTGTATAAAGCAGCTTAACAGCTCAAATTCAGCCTTCAGTCCTAAATGGAAAGTGTTCTTACTGGTGTAGGAATGAGAGCATATGGGAGAGGAAATCCTGCTAAGCCACAGAGCCAGTATACTTTTTTGTTTAAGACTGAAGAATGGAACCATTAAGGCAGGGTATGTAGCCACTTGGCATCTAATACAGCTTGCAGAGTGGGCAGGAATCCTACTTTTCAGGATCTACTGTTCAGCTGATGAACAGGAAACCTCTCCTCGAACTCCCCTGCAAGATCAGAGCACCCCTCTATCAAATTAGTTTCATATAATTAAATGCCAAGAATGAAAACCACCACAGTAATTTCTACTGGCTTGAATATTGTTTACAGCTTGAATAAAGATTCTGAGCATAACGTTTAGTATTGTTTGCTTGTTAGAACAGCATACAGTACAGTCTTCTCACTGTAGAAAGGTGGTCATGTGTGGCGACACCAGTAAGAGTGCTGTTGCATATATAATATTTTATTTTACTTAAAATTTATATCCTGCCCCTCTGCCCACAGGGCAGCCCGGGACGGCGAACAACACTCAATAAAAATGTTTTTAAACAAACAATTTAAAATACAATACAATGTGGGGAAACCACCCCACCCCACCCCTACCCCTTGCCAAAAGCCTGACGGAACAGCCAGGTCTTACATCCACTCTCCTGCTGTTTCAGCGTGTGAGCCAACCGAGCCTCCTCCGGGAGTGAATTCCACAGCACAGAGGCGGCCACCAAAAAAAATCTAACATCGGTGGTCACCCACCTCGCCCGGGGAACCTCCAAAAAGGCTCCCACGGACGATCTCAAGGGTCGCACGGGCACATGGGGAGTGAGGCGGTCCAACAGATAAGCAGGGCCCAGGGCGTGAAGTGCTTTAAAGCTTAAAACCAGCACCCTGAACCTGGCCCGGTGCTTTATAGGCAGCCAGTGCACAGCCCGGAGCACTGGTGTTATGTGCTCCCTGCGTATTATCTCCCCCAGTAAGGAGATGGGCTGCGGCATTCTGCACCAGCTGCAGCCTCCGGACCAGCTTCTCGGGCAGCTCCATGTAGCGCGCGTTGCAGTAATCCAGCTCGAAGTGATGAAGGCATAGATCACATAAGCTGGTTATCCTGCTCCAAGCCTTTAGAGCAGATAGATTCTGTGACTAGACTTGTCACCAATGCAGATTAGAATGTGGAAGTCTATGAAGACCACAGAGAAGGATAGCAGGGTAAACTGGCTCTTCATGGATTGAGCAACTTTGCTGCTGGCCAGCTACTTTCCCAGTTGAAGTGAATGAAGAAAGGCTAAATGGGATTAGCTATATGGCTGGGATATGTTAACTAGCCAGTCAAAAATAAAAAGCTTAGGTTATTGTGAAGGGAATCCAAAAGGGAACATGGGGAACGCCCTGCTTTCAACAGCGAAATATATTCACCAAGGCAGAGAGGTGCAAGTGAAGCCCAGGCTTAGGCAAGTACAAGTCAGGAAGGTTGGGTAGGGCATGACCCTAAGACAAGAGGCCTGATGAACTCTTGAAATCTGACAAAAAGATTTTATATATCATATCTGCGAAATGCTAATGGAATCTGAATGACACAGCAGGGCACTGTGTACTTTTGCAAGGAGGAAAGTATGGATTCATACAGGGAGAGGGTGAACCTTGCCACAAAGACCTGAATGCACCAGTAAGGATTTCATGGATAAAGAGTGAATTCTAGTACCTGTGATGAATTTCAGGATTTTACAGTGAATAATATATTAATTTTCAATCTCACCTGTGCCTAACTCTACCTTGCATGTAACTGTATCATCTGTTCTCATGGCCAGAGGAAAAGGCGTCATGATGGTAGAATTGGGAAGAGAAGTTCTACATTAGGTTCGTTTTTTGTTTTGTTTTTGTTAGATTTGTTTTGGTTTTGGTGTTGTTGTTTTAAACACACACAGGTTGCTAGACCACATCTAGAAAACAAACACTTAACCAGGAGAAAATGGAATTCAGAACAACCCACCAGACTTTCCTGAACCCCTAAACTGAATTCTTGCTTAAGTTTTAAATTACTGAATTTTCTTATATTTAATCTCAGTAGATTAAACCACATACTCACCACATACTCCAATACATTCCAAAAAGTAACACGTTTGCAATTTTTTTTTAAAAAGGAAAAATCATCCAGTGATTTGGAGCCATATTAAAAAGTCCTTAGATTTGCAGACAATTATTTGTTTTTCACTGTAAACAAGACTATTTGCTTTACCATACTACATTTCCCAGAAGGTAGATAAAGACCAATTACTAAAAGATTTCTGGAACCAGACAGAACCCAAATTATCAGAAGTGGTTTCTTAAAAACATATCTGCTCACTACCAATCAGGCAAAGAAGAACTTGCAAGAGATTTCAGTATCATCTCCTCATAGCACCCATATAATCTCTCCTCATAGCACTTCATCTATAGACTGGTCTCTGTTTTGGTTTCCTCAAAGAGGAGGGGAAGCTGTTATTTTTCAGCAAGCCACTTATCAAAGCATGATACTGGCTCTTATGTGGATCCTGCTCAACATGTACATTATTGTTGTCTTTAGTAATGAGTGTCACAACAATACACTTCATAATACTCATGTAAGACACCAGCCAAGGTTAGAAGGCCAGCATCCTAAAGTAGATTAACTCTTCAGGGTTTCTTTTATTTAAAATGAGACTTAATTACACTATCTTTTCCTTTAAAAAAAGAAAAAGAAAAGGTAAGTTTTTAAGAAGCCTACTCAGTGGCGGCTGGTTGACTTTTAAGTTGGTGAGGCAGAGGGAGTGGGGCCACCATTAAAATTTCACACCTTAAAAAACTTTTGTTTTCACTTTAAAAATTCACTTTTATTTTCACACTACAAACACAGTGAATACAGATCTAATAAGTACACAATGTTCATAGCATGCAACAGTGAGCAAAATGCAAAGTTATGTGAACAAATCAAAATGGGAAAACCAACAACTGCTTTTGAAGGTCAGGGACTAGAAAAGAAAATTGGCAGGTAAAGGCTTCAAGTCTATGTAGGTAAGGGGATATTACATGCATTTCCAATTTTTTTCACTTTTGAATTTTGCTATTTTAAAAATAAAAATCCGCACAGGAGAGAAACCCTGTACATATCAGAAGTGCGAGGAAAGCTTTAGGAGAAGTTGGGGCACTGGATATACATCAGAGAATCCACATGGGAGAAATCTTACATGTGCCCTGACTGGAAAATGCTACAACTTGATCTCACATCAGAGACTTCACCATGCAGAAGAAAAAGTCATATAAATACTCAACTGTGGGTAAAGCTTCAAAATAAAACTGTCTTAGTATGTATTGGGGCGGGGGAGGGGGAGGGTAGAATAGTTGAAAAAGGCAACGCTCTCACCCCAAGGGATATGATCCCTACAGACTGCACAGAAAAAGGACCAAAAAGCTGTAAATGATGGAGTTCCACCACCACAAATATTTGTAAATAAAATCTTTATGTAAAAAAATATTATCAAGTCAAATTTTACAACAAAACAACCTCAAATATATGCATGTATAAACCTCCCTTGTTAGGGCTGTATAATAAACTCTGTGTTCAGCTCAGTAAGGAATTCAGTAAGGAACTCCGTGTTCAGCTCAGTAAGGAATTAGACAAGGATACAGTCCTCTGAAAGGATTTTACATGGGCATGCCTAGAATGCAGGCTGAATCTGTGTGTTAAATAAATATTACAATAGGGGAACCAAGTTGACACACTAGTATTGTCTCCACAATACATTTGAGGAGCTTTCAACAGCAACATATCAAGCCACTGAGGAAGGAGGGTGGTTCCCCCGAAACGAAGTGTGGATGCATCGAGAGTGCATGTCAGCGACAGCACATTTTGGACTACAATTGATCTCATAGGGTCATCTGGATTGTATTTTATTATTGTATATACAGTTGATATATTTGTATTTATTATTTTATTATACAGCCCTAACAAGGGAGGTTTATACATAGGAGGTTTATTTGAGGTTGTTTTGTTGTAAAATTTGACTTGATAATATTTTTTTTACATAAAGACTTTATTTACAAATATTTGTTGGTGGCGGAGCTCCATCATTTACAGCTTTTTGCTCCTTTTTCTGTGCGGGGGGTAGAATAGTTCCCACATCTCCCCCTCCCCCACCCCAGTTGGGAAAAAGGAGGGCATGAATGAAAGTTCACTTGGAAGAATGGGGATTCACCATGATTTTGATGCCGCACTTATTACAATAGGAAAACCAGAGGCTGTGGAAGCCCCGCCTTGTCCGATTTATGGGATCAATTTCAGTCAATCTCACAAACTGATGCGAAGGATGTTCTTAGGGTTGTTAGAGCCACCTCTTGCAAACTGGACCCATGTCCGTCCTGGCTGCTCAGGCCAGCCAGAAGACGCTGGGGCTGTTGCTGGCAGAGGTAGTCAATGCCTCCCTTCAAGAGGGCAGGATGTCGAGCTGCGTCGAGGAGGCAGTAGTCCGGCCCATGCTGAAAAAACCATCTTTGGACATTGACTCCCTTGCCAGTTATCAGCCTGTTTCTAACCTTCCCTTTTTAGGGAACGTTACTGAATGTGTAGCGGCTCGGAACTACAACGGCATCTGGACCAACTCAATTTTCTAGATCCCTCGCAGTCTGGGATATGGCACGGAGACTGTACTTGTGGCCTTGGCCGATGGCCTCTGCCATGAATTAGACCAGGGCCATTCAACCCTGTTGATTCTGTTAAATCTATCGGTTGCTTCTGATACTGTTGACCATGAGTTGCTGATGACTCGTCTATGGGACCAAGCTGGGGTGGACAGAGTTGTTCTCTAATGGTTCCACTAGTTCCTGGCCAGAAGAACTCAGTGAGCGCCAGGTACAGCACTGGTGCTATATAAATGCTAATAAAATAAATAAATAATAATAATAATAAATAGTGTCTATAGCTAGGTTCTTTCCTGCATTAGCAAACACTGCCTAAGCCACAAACTAGGCTACACCAGCTCTGTCTATTCTGAGGCATGTCAATCTCTGTGTTAAGTCCCATAAGCTCCTCCTCTCAGAGTCTGGTTTGAAGGAGGGATTCTTTCATTAGGCCTCATTTGCATGCCTCTAGAACTATGGCAAAAGCTCTAATTTCAAGCTTAACACATGACCTAACTATTTCCATCTATAATAGAGGAAAATGAAAATACAAGTTGCTGGATTCTCTGACAATAAGCTTAACATTTATTTTAACTTTTAGCAAAATCCCTAAAGAATTTGTTTCCAAAGGGTTTTTATAGAGCTTTAGCAGTTTTTTACCTTTCATATCACCGGGTGATTTTTCTTCTCCTCCCCGGGGTCTCATGTGTGGAGTTCTGCAGGGTTCTACCTTGTCCCCTCTCTTGCTCAATGTGTATATGCAGCCTTTGGGAGAGGTTATTAGGGAGTTTGGCATATGGTGTCATCAATATGCTGATGACACTCAGGTATATCTCCCTTTTTCATCCGACTCAGGTCCGGCAGTCTCAGTGCTTACTTGGTGTTTGGCAGCTGTGGGGGATTGGATGAGGGTGAAATTGAATTCCGACAAGACGGAGGTGATGGTGGTGGGGAAGGCTGGGAGAGTAGTGGCCCCCCATCATTGATGGGGTCCGTCCTGCCCTGGTATCTCAGGCTCAGAGTCTGCAGGTGCTCCTGGACCCGCAGCTCTGCCTGAATGTCCAGGTGGCGGCTGTGGCAAAGGGGGCATTTCGCCAGCTACATCTGGTATGTCGGCTTTGGCCATATGTCTAAGACTCTGATCTGGCCATGATCGTCCATGCTTTTATTACCTCAAGACTGGACTACGGTAACGCACTCTCCATGGGGTTACCCTTGGTGCTGGTTCGGAGACTGCAGCTGGTGCAGAACGTAGCAGCTCGTCTCCTAATGGGGACGGGCCAACGCAAGCACATTATACCGGTGCTTCACTCTCTTCACTGGTTACCGATAGTCTTCCGGGCCCATTTCAAGGTGTTGGCGTTGACCTTTAAAACCCTAAACGGCCTGGGCTCTGCCTACCTACAGGACTGCCTCACCCTCTGGATCCTGGATCAGCCCCTGCGGTCGTCCGGGGGCGCCCTCCTCGAGGTCCCCCAGGTTTCTCGGGTGTTGACCTTGCGGAGGACGTTCTCTGTGGCCATGCCATGGCTGTGGAACTCCCTCCCGCCAGAGGTCCACCTGAACACCGACCTCCCCTCTTTCCGTAGACAACGTAAGACCTGGCTGTTCCGCCATGCCTTTCCCGAGGGAGATGGGCTGGTTTAGGGTGGGGAAGGGGGTAACTTGTTTTTATTGTGGGATTTTAACTGTATTATTGTTGTTTATTTTAATCTGTTTTAACATGTTGTTAGTCACCCCAAGATCCTTTTAGTAGAAGGGGGCGACAAACAAATTTTATAATAAATAAATTTATTTATTTATTTAATAAATAAATACCCCTACCTTAAAAGCAGAAGTGTTTTAAAAGGAGATTTGTAATTTGGTCCATAAACTGGAAATTTCTAATGACCAGATCTTAAATTGGTGAATGCAGTTGTCATCTTTGCCAATATTTCCATGTGGGCACTCTACTATTTTGCACATTACACCCAAATTATGTAAATATACTAATTTTTTAAATATTGTTTTTCCTTTTATGTTGGGAGCTGCTTGGGCTCTCATAAGATTTGTTCTCATAACTAATAAGTTTTTTTTTCCTTTTTTTGCAAAGCCAGTGAGTTTCAGCCTTTGCTTGCACGTTGATATTACACATTTTGTACATATAGTAGAGCTACTGAATAATATGGAGCATCCTTCATTCAGTGCAAATGCCAGACAATCTATGAAACCAAAATCTCAAGGCCAGCTCTTGTATATTTATTTACACTCTAATTTAGGGAAGGGGGGGGGGGGGAAATCACAAAAAGGAAACATCACAGCTGCCATCCCAAAAACAGACCTCCCATCTGCCACCCACGATTTGCATGTCACCTTCTCCAGGCTCATTTGTACTTCATTAACTGCCATTTACTTAACAAGATTTATGCAAATGACACCATAGGAGCTTGCTAACTCCCACTGCAATCAAGTGATTATGTATGTACAATTCTCCACAGCAATGAAAAATTAATACATGACAAGCCCACTCACCACTGAGCTGAGCCTCTTGCTTTTATGTTTCTTCTTGTTCACTTTTTATTTGAATATGCCCTACTGACAGATGTTTACCAAAAAAACCCCACAAAAACAAAATAAACCTCCCGAAAACCACTTCAAGTGAAATTTAGAAGGAAGCCGATGAATCGGGGGGGGGGGGGGGGGGAGGGGCGGGCACCTTGACATATTTACTCACACACTGCAGGGAAGAGGATTTAATTCTCAGATGTTTTCCTAACGTAGATTTTTTTTATTTTAAAAAAAATTGTAACACATTTTTAACAACGTGAGCTAAGGTTCTAACCTTCTGTTCTTCAGGTACAAATGACAAACTTTCAAAAACTTTCCCTTCCATCCTTCTTCTGATGTCGACATAAATGACTGGATTCTGCTCAACATTCATACACATGGTAGAATACAATACTACAGGAGGATATATGCACTGGGTAGGCTAACACTATTTAAACTGAAAAAAATGTATGAATTTATGTAATTAAGTATTGCATCCGACCCAAAAAAATCCTATTGGGTTAAGGACATAAGTTAAGGCACTACAATTCCTAAACCCTTTAGGGAATTCGCTTCACTTACAACTCCCATAAAGCAGTAAAAAGCATAAGAATTGTAAGTTAAGGCACGAATAAAGGCACAACAGTCTATCATCAAGCAGTTTCCGAACCAAAAAAAACCCTTTCAGGAAGAAAACTACCCAAAACACCCTTTAGGGCTATAGCAGGGACCCACTTCTGTGGGTAAACATATGCATGATCAAGGCCCCAAGAGATTGGCACCCACAGGATACAATCCAAATCTCAGTTTATTTACAAAGTCCAGGCCAAGCACTAAACGTCTGGCCACCCATAGTTCATACAGAAGAGCCTACCCAAACCACAGTCCCAGGCTAGCTTTACCACTCACATACAAAGGCTCTCTTAAGACCCAGACCTCCTCTCTACTGGCATCCAGACCTCCTTCCTTCAGGGTCCTCTTCTAGCAGCCTTTCAGGAGATGCATCTTCCTTGCTGGTCAGGAGTAGACTGCCTTCAGCTTCCTGTGCTGTCTTCTTTTATATCACAAGCCACGCCCACTGGCTTCTGCTTCCTGTGTGATCATTTTAGCTCAGTCCAGGCCCCATCTTAGCCCCACTTAAAGGTACAGCAGTCTATTGTGGCACAACACTGCCACAAGGTAATACTACCCAAAAACCCTTATAGGCTTTGCAGCTCAAAAGCCACTTCAAGAAACTCCCATGCCATGCAAGGATCTAATGTACATGGAGGACCCAAAGAATGGATGCAATGTTCCCAGGATGTGGCCATGGCAAAGGGGTGCAGAAGTTACGAAAATCAGAGTGCTATTCCTCCGGAGAAACACACCTAACACACACGCTGACACCTTATGTATATACACTAAAAGTCAAGGAAGGTGCATAGAGGAAAGTGCACTGAGAAATTTGTATGCAGCAGAACAGGTTCACATGGAGGGCCCAAAGAGTTGGTATAGTGTTCCCAAGATGTGGCCAAGGGGCATAGATGTTTTGAATTTCATAGTGCTATTCCTCCATAGATACACTGTAACACTTTATGTGTATACACTAGAATACATGGAAGGTGCTTAGAGGGAAGTGCATCAAGAAGGTGCATTCTGAAATCTGTAAGCAGCAAAACAGGTGACTCATGTGAGTACACCAGATCCTTGCATGGCATGGGAGTTAAGGTGTTTGGGAGTTTCTTGAAGTGGCTTTTGAGCTACAAAGCCTGTAAGATTTTTTGGGTAGTATTCCCTAATGGGTGTTTTGAGTAGTTTTCTTTGTGAAAGGGTTTTTTGTTTGGGAAACTGCTTGATGACAGACTATTGTGCCTTCATTCGTGCCTTAACTTACAATTTTCATGCCTTTTACTGCTTGATGGGAATTGTAAGTGAAGTGATTCCCTAAAGGGTTTAGGAATCGAAGTGCCTTAACTTATGTCCTTAACCTGATCGGGGGACATTCCTACCCAAAAAAAGCTGTATTCGAAAAGAGGGGAAAGCACTGGTGTAATGTGCTCATGGCAACCTGTCCCTGTAAGGAGGCAGGTTCCTGCATTCTGCACCAGCTGCAGTCTCGGGACTGTCACTGAAAGTAGCCCCACGTACTAGAGCACATCGCAGTAGTCCAGTCTTAAGGTGATGAAAGCATGGATGATGGTGGCTAGATCGGAGTCTGAGACATATGGCTGAAGCCGTCGCACCAGATGTAATTGGTGGAATATGCCCTTCACCACAGCTGCCACCTGGACATCCAGGCAGAGTTGCGGATCAAGGAGCACCCTCAGAATACAAACCTGAGGGAACGGAGGGCGAACCCCATAAATGATGGGTGTCACCACTCCCTCAGCCCTTCGCACCAGAATCATCTCCATCTTGTCAGGATTCAGCTTCGGATGGCCTACCCTCATCCAGTCCCCCACAGCCATCAGACACCGGGTAAACACAGAGACTGTCGGACCTGTGTCAGCTGAAAAAGAGAAGTAAATCTGGGTGTCATCAGCATATTGATGACACCGCTCACCAAAACCTCTGACGACCTCGCCCAAAGGCTGCATGTACACATTGAACAGGAGAGGGGACAAAATAAGAGCTTTGCAGGACTCCAGAAGTGAGGTCCCGGGGATTGATGGGCAATCTCCCAGCACCACACGTTGAGTTCTCCCGGCCAGGAAGGAACAGAATAATTCAAGAACAGTTCCGCCCATCCCAGTTCAGTCTCACAAGCGAGTAGCCAACAACTCATGGTCAACGGTATCAAATGCAGCCGAGAGATTATTATTATTATTATCATTATCAAGCATTTATATAGCGCCAACAATGCACCTGGCGCTTTACAAAGTAATTGAATAGATACAGTCCCTGCCCTAGGGCTTACAATCTGAGAAACTGGGGCGGGGGGGAGAAGGAAGGGAAACAGAGAGAGAGACAAGGAGTGTAACGTTCACGAAGATACGAGGTCTCAGGTGAACACACATGGCTTGGTTACATCAAGAATGATGGCTGGTTGGTCCATGTGGTGAGGATATGAGTACACAGACCTTAGGTAACAGATTGTACTGGATGGAGGGTATCAGCAGGAGTTAGGTGAGGGGAGC
>QEPC01007842.1:509305-523306 GCA_003113815.1 Sphenodon punctatus | reverse complement strand
GGAGGCAGTCGCAAAGTCTGCCTTTCGCCAGTTATATCTGGTGCGAAGGCTGCGTCTGTTCGTCTCTGGCCTGGACCTGGCCTCCCTCATCCATGCCTTCGTCACCTCGAGGCTGGACAATGGCAACGTGCTTCCCTTGTGTTTGGTCCAGAGGCTGCACTAGTGCAGAATGCAGCGGCCCATCTCCTTTCGGGGACGGGTCGCCGGGAGCACATAACAGTGCTCCAGGCTCTGCACTGGTTGCCGATAGCGTGCCGAGCCAGATTCAAGATGTTGGTATTGATTTACAAAGCCCTGCACCGTCTCGGCCCCTCATACCTCAAGAACCGCCTCGCCCTCCGCGCTCCGGAGCAACTCCTGCAGTCTGCCGGGGGTGCCTTCCTGGAGGTCCCCCGCGTTAACCGGGGGGCCACAATGGAGAGGGCATTTTCGGTGGCCGGGCCACATCTCTGGAACTCCCTGCCTGAGAAGGCCCACCTGGCCCCAAGCCTTTTAGTATTTCGGCCAAGATGCAAGACCTGGTTGTTCGCCCGGGCCTTTGGGGAGGGGGGTGGGTAGTTGGTTTTTAATCCCCCTACCCCCAGTAATTTATGGCCCAGGCCCTGTTCATATGTTGTTTTATATGTTTTAAATTGTTACATATGCCATTTTAGGTATTGTATTTTTTTTATATGATATTTTATGATTGTAAGCCACCCCGAGCTGGGTTCAGGATGGGGTGGGGTATAAATTTAATTAATAAATAATAAATAAATAAATACTGGAAGCCATGGGTGGCAATGAGTTTGTCTAGGGACAGGGTATAGAGAGAGAAGAGGAGAGGGCCAAGGACAAAGCCTTGGGGAACACCAACCGAGAGGGGAGGGGAGGAGGATATGGAGTTGGCAAGAGACACATTGAAGGGGCGGTCAGAGACGTAGGAGGAGAACCAGTTGAGGACAGAGCCACGGAAGCCAAGGAAGTGAAGTTAATCCAGCAAGAGTGAGTGGTCAACAGTATTGAAGGCAGCAGAGAGGTCAAGGAGGACAAGAATGGAATAGAGGTGATTAGATTTAGGCACAAGAAGATCGTTGATGATCTTAGCGAGAGCAGTTTCGGTAGAATGAAGAGGGCGAAAGTCAGATTGGAGGGGGTCAAGGGAAGAGTTGGCAGAGAGGAAGGCGAGGCAGTGGGAGTAGACAACACGTTCAAGAAGCTTCGAAGCAAAAGGAAGGAGTGAGACAAAAGGAAGGTAGCTGGAAGGATCAGAGGGGTCAAGGGTGGACTTTTTGAGGATAGGTGAGACAATGGCGTGCTTGAAGGTGGATAGGAAGGAGCCAGCAGAGAGGGAGAGGTTGATGATGTGCAGGAGGGAAGGGGTGACAGTGGAAACAATGGAGGTCAAGCAGGTGGGAGGGGATGGGGTCAAGGGGGCAAGTGGAACGGTTGGAGGAGGAGAGCAGGGAGATTTCCTCAAGGGAGGTGGGAGGGAAGGAGGACAGGAGAGAAGGAGGAGGGAGAGGGGAGAGGAGAGGAAAGCGATGTCGAGGCGGATCTTGTCTATCTTGGAGGTGAAGAAGGAAGCAAGATTCTGAGCAGAAAGGGAAGAGGGAGGAGGAGGACAGGGGGGCTTGAGGAGGGAGTCAAAGGTGGAGAATAGGCGGCAAGGGTCCCGAGAACAGGACTCAATGCGGGAGGCATAGTAATTCTGTCTAGCGAGGGAGCTAGCAGAAGTAAGGGAGGAGAGACAGAATCTGATGTGAAGAAGTCAGCATGAGAGTGGGATTTGCACCAAAGGCATTCAGCAACACGGGTGCAGAAGCTGAGGTGGCAGATACTGGGGGTGAGCCAAGGACGGCTGTTGTGGGAGTGGGCAGGGCGGGAGGAGACAGGGGCAAGGGAGTCAAGGGTGGAGGAGAGAGAGGCATTGAAAGCAGAAATGGCAGAGTCAGGGGAGGAGGAGGAGAAGACTGAGGGGAGAAGGGGGGAGAGAGGAGGCAAAGTCCAGGGGGTTAATGGCCTGCAGGTCATTGAATGGGCGTGGAGACGGAGAAGAGGAGGGGGGACAGTGGGAGACATTGAAAGAGGCAAGGAAGTGGTCAGAGATGGGATGAGGATCAAAGGAGAGATCAGAGAGAGTAGTTCCTAGAGAAGACAAGGTCAAGAGAATGGACATTAGCATGGGTGGGGGAGTTGGTCCAAAGGTGGAGGCTGAAGGAGGAGGCTAGTGAGAGGAAGCGAGAGAAGGAGGGCTGGGAAGGGTCATCAACGTGAATGTTGAAGTCACCAGAGGATGAGAGTGGGGGTATCGTCGAAGAGGAAGAAAGTGAGCCAGGACTCAAATTCAGAGAGAAAGGGAGAGAGCGCGCCAGGGGGGCGGTAGATGACAGCGACGCGGAGATGGAGGGGGGAGTAGAGGTGCACAAAGTGAGCCTCAAAGGAAGGGAAGGAGAGGGGGGGGAAGAGAAAGTAGTTGGAATTGACAGGAGTTAGTGAGGAGGAGGCCCACGCCAGCACCCCAGCCTTCGGGGCATGGCTGGTGAGAAAAGGAGAGACCCCCACAGGAGAGGGTAGCTGGGGTGACAGAGTCGGAGGGGGAGATCCAAGTTTCAGTAACAGCAAGGAGCTGGAGGGAGAGAGAGAGAGGAAGAGATCATGGATGTAATGTAGGGGGCTTTACTGGCAGAGGAGCGACAGTTCCAAAGGAAGCAGGAGAATGGGAGCTGATCAGGGGGAAGGCAGGGAATGGGGATAAGACTGGGAGAAGGGGGGGCAGGCTAAAGACGGGGATGGTGGAGGAGGAGCAGGGGAGGAAGGTAGCCAAGGGGGAGGAGGAAGTGTGAGAATGTTGGAGAGAAATGATGGGTTGGGGGAGGAAGGAGCAGGGGGGGAAGAAGTAGAGGAAGGAAGAGGTGGCGGAAGGGGAAAAGGAGGGAGAGAGATGGCGAAAGATTATGGCAGGCATGATGGTGGGGAGGATAGGTAATAGAAAAGAGACAGAGAAGAACGAGGTGGAGAGTGGCTGACGTACTCGTCATCGAGGAGCCACCAGGTGGTAGAAGTACCCTTAGGCTTACCCTTAGATGTGGTTGTTGTAGTATTCTGCTGGCGAGTGATCTTATGGCGCGCACCGTAAGACTAGTCGCTTTCGGGCGGCAGAAAGGCCAAGCTCCAGGGGGGTCGTGGCGTCCTCAGGTGTTGATAGCCGAGGCAGCTGGGAGAGTATGCAGATGAGCTGCAACCTCACCAGTTCCCGGCTCACTGGAACTCAGGCGTCAGAAAGGCCAAGCTCCAGGAAGGATGTGGCGTCCTCAGGTGTAGATAGCCAAGGCAGCTGGGAGAGTATGCAGATGAGCTGCTACCTCACCTGTTCCTGGCTCGCTGGTCACTGGAACTCAGGCGGCAGAAAGGCCAAGCTCCAGGAGGGTCGCAGCGTCCTCAGGTGGAGGTAACTGAGGCAGCTGGGAGAGTATGCAGATGAGCTAATCCTAACATTGATGGGTTACACAGTTTGGGGTTGATTCTGTGTTTACAAACATAGGCAAACCTAGAGAGAAAGAGTCTGTGCTGGGAAACTCTTTGGCTGAAAAGGTGACAAGAAGGTTCTCCCGTTGCAGGCTGATTCAGTTCTAGAGAGAGAGCTGGTGCAGTGGAAGCTGCAAGCCAGGGAAACTGAGTCATGACAGCCTAGAGTGGGGTAGCTAGACCCCAATCCCATGACAGTGGGATCAAGAGGGTCGAGCAATCCTGGTCCAGCTCACAGCAGACATCGTTGGCAAAGGCCACAAGCGCAGTTTCAGTGCCAAAAACCCCAAAGAAAACTGGACTGCAAGGGATCAAGAAAACTGACACATTCCAGATACCCCTGAAGCTGCCGAGCCACCATTCATTCAATAACCTTCCCAAAAAAAGAAAGGTTAGAGGCTAGGTGATAGCTGGCCAGGGAGTCAACATCCAAATATGGTTTCCTGAGCAGAGGCTGCACCACCGCCTCCTTGAGGTAGCCTGACCCTCTGCCTCACAAAGGGAGGCACTGACCACCCCATCCAGCAATGGCCCCAATGTCTCCCAGCTGGCCTTAACCAGCCAGGATGGGTACGGGTCTAGTTCACAACAGGTGGCTCTAATCGCCCGAAGGACATCCCCTGCATCAGTGGGCAACACCCACTGAAACTGATCCCATGAAACAGGACAAGGCAGGGCTTCCATTAACTCTGGTTCTCCTACTGCCACAAGCGTGGTGTCAAAGTAATGGTGAATACGAGCAATTTTATCCACAAAAAAAGTCGACAAACATGTCACAGTGAACACTGGAAAATTCCAGTCCCAGGCAGAGGGAAGCCAGACTGACCAGCCCCCTCACCACCCGGAAAAGCAGCCGGACGTGACTTTACAGATGTTATGACAGCAGCAAAGAACATTTTCTGTGCTACCCGCACACCCACAGCATAGGTTCATAAACTAAATCTATGCTGAGATTAGTCAGCTTCGGTATGAGAGCAACGCCACGGTTGCTCCAACTGCTGCCCTTCTCGCTTCATCCGCCACAGGGGGTAAGCCAGGGGGACCTGTGTTGTCCGCAATCAGGGAGCAGACGCATGAGGCTGTACAGTCAGTGGCCTCAGTTAGCACAGTATTCCCAAGAACCACAAAGTCACTGAGTGGATGGTCATCGAAATCAGAGGGTAATTCCTCAAGAGCATTTCTGAGCCTCTCCAGTTCCATAAGTCTCCGGAGGCGAACCAATAGTTAGAAAATCAACTCCAATTCACGATACGGCAACGTATCTCACGAGCAGCAATTTAGCTGCTCGTTTCAGCCCTAGAATGGAGAGATGAAGGGCTGGAAGGAAAGGAATGTATATATGCTTAGACAGTTCCAACATTCCCATGATTACAAAGCAAGGGGAATCTAAGGTTTATATAGAACTTTAAAGACTTTGTAAACTATGGGCTGTTTTTTTCCCCCTGACTTGGGAAAACTTGGAGCTATATGTTTCAAAATGGAAGCTTTTTGGAACAAAACGGTGAATTTGCCAGTCTAAATCCCTATACATTATACCAGAGTAATGGAGAAATGCTCTGTACAATATTATGTACTGTGAAGTGGCAGAATAAGCAGTCAGGAAGGTTTTTTATTGATTTTAAATACCTGCTGTTGTAGCCAAGAACAATTTTCACGCTCTTCTAATTAATGTTTTGAAAATAATTTTAAAATTTCGTACATGACCTGGTACTGACTTCAGGTATGGATGTTCAGTTCAGAGGTAAATGTGGAATGACAGGTGCCCAGGAGTGGGCACAATGAGGATGCAGTAATTTGGCATTATCCTGAATGAATAAATACCACAGATGGACACAGTTTCCAACCCCAAGAGCCAGGTACCAAAATCTTCCTATAGATAAGAGCCATAAGACAAATATGCATGCACCTTTTTGAAGCATCTCCCAGGCTGAGTCTCACCTCTTTCCATCTCTCCTGCTTTGGATTGATGAAGCTGATGCTTTGTGGTCCTGGTTGCTGAGATTCTAAAGTATAGCTGATATTCAGCTGCTGAGACACAGATGTAATAAAGACATAAGCAGGACCATTAAGGCAATGAAGAGTCTGGGATTGGTCCTGGCCAAGAGCTGCATTTGAACTGCCCAAGAGTCACCTGAGGCTCCTGAGCCATTGTTTGCCCACCCCTGATATATACACTCAGATTTGACATTACCATTTTGGGATCAACTACCATGGAGTAAAAGTACTCCATGATTGTCTCCTCATGTAACCAAGGCATTAATGTTTTTGGAGAAGGTGAATGGAGGATTTGCAGGTAAGTGGAGGTACAAAACACAAGGGACTGAAAGATGCAGTAACATGGAGATGAGCAGAGAAAGGCAGTGCACATGTCCATATTTGCAGTTTACAATTTAAATTCATCTCAAGTTTGAAGTACTTAAACAGATATAAATAATATTCTCCACTATCTTAACCTCCAACTCAGATATAATTGCATTCTTTGGCCACTCTTCATATATGTACTTGCTAAAACCTAGAGGAGAGGAAAGCTTGGCAGCCAGTCCACATCTATAGACCTCATACATCAACTAGATTCATGTTTTTGTTAATTATTCAAACACTTGAGGGCAGAAAACAGACAAAAAATTAGAAAAGTGCTTATGTAGATGTTATGTTAGAGTAGGGATGGGCGAACAGAACCGAGTTTGGAAATTCGGTTCGGTTCAGTTCGCAATTCGGTTCAGTCGACCGAACTATTCGAGTTTGGTCCGAACTACGAACTTCCGAACCACGTTCGCCCATCCCTATGTTAGAATGGAGCTCAACTAGCATAATCTAAAAATTACATTTTTACTACAGTTCTACATTTTTTAACATTTTAGCATAATCTGAACATGAGTATTCAAGAAATATAGTTCTGCTCTGTACTTCCTTGTAACCCTCCATCCCCTACTCTCACACCCCGGTCAGCATGAACCCAACCACCTTGTATGGATTAAAATGATGCATTAATTCTTGCTGGTGTTATTTCTTCATCTGGTGGGTTTTAAAATTTTTGATCTTAATATATATTTTTGCAGGATTTAGAGAACAATGTTAAGGTTGCTTAGAAATTTAATTTGGGTAGGGTAAGGGAGAATAAACAATAGTTTACTTCCACGTACTCTAACATTTTGGAATTTAAATAGGTGTAGAATAAAAAGTTTTGACAAGAAGGGGGGTTGCCAGATTCCTTTGCAACATAAATTTTCACTTTTATTATTTGACAAGCTTTTTGTTAGTTAATAATTGCTACTATATGAACTTATAACTTCCTCCCAGTCAGTGATGAACTCAAGACTCCTGGAAGAAACAGTATTTTCTGCCTTGTTCCTAAAGCATTGTCTAGCCAGCAGATCTTCATAATAACATCAACAGATATGAAAAAAACCTAGCAGCTACAGGCTTAAAAGAGGACCCTATTGCGTAATATGTGTGTGCAAGAGCATGAAGCTAGAAAAAGCATTACTCTCAGCAGTTTAAAGAAAGGTCCTGCAGTCAGAGGACCTTTAGCATAGCTGGAGTTATTGATGGACAATACCCTCCAGTATGAAGCAATGTGGCAGGCTTGCCATTGGATTAATAGGAGGATAAACATGGGGACAAAGTAGAAATAAAAGGACTCTTTAAACAACAAGATGATAGTCTCACCACAGAGATGTCTGACACACTGTCAGTTGTTTGACACTTTATGAAGATGAATTTATTCTACCACCCTACAACTTCTTTTTTCACTGAAAAATAGACCCATTTAAGCTTCTTATTTTTTTTAAATTACACACACACACACACACTGCATTCAGTAAATCCAGTTACAAAGTTTTCCACTGAAACTTACATGGAAGAGTTCATCATCCATAGGATTCCACAACAGAATTAGGAAATAAATTGAAGATGGAACTGTTTCAACTCTTCCTTCAGAGCTACCTTTGAGTGCTTTATAAAAAGCTAATAGCAACAGCAACTTCATTCAATGCCATTTTAATCAAAGTTCTGTACCGATGAAAGAGGACTTCTAATCAATTAAGTTAGTATTGAAGACAGCCCATATTCAACATCCAAGAGTCTTCTTATATTGATGCATGGAAAGGATGGAAGTTGGTGTGAGCCTGAATGACTCCTCCCTCTCAAATCCCACGTATCAGTAGACTAAGCAGTCTTTTATAGTGGGATCATTCACTGCCTATATGGTTTTTAAAAATTGAATGCTGTTTTTATTATTTACAACTGGCATAACTTTTGGAAACCAAGCCTATGGAGCAAACTATCTTCAAAGACATTGTGTTACACTATTAACATAATGAGATCCTCACATTTGAAGCTATTTTAATAGCTAATGAAAAATGTTCAGATTTCATTAAAATACTTTAAATATCAGGGTTCCCACCCATCCAAAACAACAAACAACAACTAAAACTAAGTAGTGGACTTAGACACTGTTTTTACAATGAACAGAAGAACTTTATTACGTAACATCCATGAGTAAGTAAAAACAGACTTAAATAAAGAGGTAGTAAGTTTGCAAAACATTCGATTGAAGTCTTCAGAAACAGAAGCTTGAGATTTCACCAATTATTTTGATCAAATTGAAAAAAAATGAAACAAAAATGTAAGTGTTCATTGCAGTCAGCCTTACTCTGGTAAGCCTAATGTTCCAAAAGCCAATGAAAATAGTACCAGTCTTAGCCCCTTCTTTGTACTTAGTCATGCTCCAAGACAGGGCTGCTGATGCTCCTCCTACAACCACAACACACATTTCTGATCCAAAACCTTTCATGGGATGTAATAAAGCACCCTTTGTGAACAATAAATTAGACTTTAGCTTTTATAGAATTCACACTTACAACTTGGTTGGAAGACCTCTGCTGAGTAATGTACATTTCTCTAGGGCAGAAGAGATACCCATCTTAAACTACTGGAAGATAATTTTTCACTGCTAGTCCCAGTAAATTTATGTTACCATATTTACTAGTCCAGTAAATGCATGTTACCATATGCATAACTATAAGACGTTCTTAGCTAGCAGGCCATTAGCCAAATAATGTCTTCTACTCTCCAATAGTGTGTACATGACTAAGGGATAGGGGCAATTAATAGGAACTTGCAATGCTGTGCCACAGCACTTGCTAATAAAGCAGTCCTTGCACCAGAAAACCTGAGCAGGAGATTTTGGTTTGACTGTTGGCTTGTATAGTTTTGAGGCAGGAGATGTTCAATTTCACATACCCAGATGTATGCCAAAGACGCAGACACCAATCACTAGTATGTGGGATTAGCAAGCATTTGGGGGAAAAGGTGATTGCAACCAACCATGCATACTATGTCAAATGTATGCTTGACATAGAATGCTTGGATTGGCATGGCATGGTGTGATGAAGTTTATACACCATGCATTATGTGCAGTTGCTCGTTGGCGAGATCAGCTCAAACGTTCCTCTGCCCCTCTCATTCAGTAAAAGAGCTCTAGAAATTTTTTTTATCAGCTTTCTTAAACAAATATGCATAAAATCTGCTTTGATATTTCCTTTTACTCCCATAACTCCTATACAATAATATTTCCTGTTATTCCTTTAGACAATGTAAGACCTGGCTGTTCCGCTAGGCTTTCAGTGAGGGAGGTCAGGGGTTGAGGGTTAGGAGGGGTGGGTTTTTTATCTTTGTCCCACTGTACTGTTTAATAGTGCTATTTTTTACATATTTATTTTATTGTATTTTATATGTTTATTTTTATATTGTTAGCTGCCCCAAGCAGCTATTAGCAGGAGTGGCTGAGTATATGTGTGTAAAATAACAAATAAATAAACAAATAAATATCTGCAGCAACATTTTGCTATGCAGCACCAACTTCAACATTTTCTTTCTCAAAATATTAAGCCTTTTCCACACAATACCATGGGACATACTAGAAAACTTTCATTTTCAACATGCCTATAATCAAGAATGCTCTGAAATTTTCTTCACTACCTTTAGCACCCATAAATATTTGTTATCTGATGGTTTTACCAAATGAAGACTGTTGCCCCTCTCATCAGATGGGAGGTGGCCCCAGGGCAGCATGTTGCCCCAACTGAGGCTGGGTTTCCCTGTAAGAGGTGCCCCAGCTTTCCGAGGAGGACACCATGTGGAGCTGCCCTGGCCAAAACCGGGGAGAATATCTGGCAGCTGCCCTTCACACAGGTGGGTAAATTTGGGGCAAACAGGATTGCGATAACACCCTGAATGCGATAACACATCCAGAAACTGGTGGTGGGAAAATGACCAAACGGGGAGAAAAACATTTAAAATGGAAAACTTGTGCTAGGTGTGTGTGAAGGCAAAATATCTTTCCTATTTCTCGTCACTCCTTTTCTATAAATATAATGCAAACAATCTCACATAAAAATTAAGAACTTTCAACTACTATTTGAATAACTGATTCTAAACAAACCCACACAAAAACTTAAATTGCTTAGCTCTCACAGATATGTGCTTTCTAATTAAATTATAATTGAGCAAGTTAGCCATTTCAGTAAGTTGAACATTTCATTAGACCCCAATATTATCTTCCCTTTGCAAAGCAGCATTCAGACTAACATAATATAGCGTCCAGTTTTTAGGTTAATGAAAGTGTACCTAGACTAGCAAAACAGGCCAAAACAAATCCTTGAATTCAAGTCCTGTTGTGTAATGGGGAAGTTTAATTAAGGCCACACATTACAGCTGTAAATGTTCTTTTATATAATAAGGTCTAAATGAAACTGAACCTAATCAAAGTTACAATTCCTTCATTAGCAAATTACAAACAAGAGCACACAGCTGACACATCGGCTATGATTATCACAACTAATTGCCTCGTTGTTACAAACCAGCCTGAAACAGTGTTCAGATGTCCGTCTGCAATAGCAAATTAGGGCCACATCAGGCTATTTCTGTGATCACAAGGGGCTCTTGTACAGCGATCGGATTTACCCCTGTCGACTGGCAGCAAACGGTCCAATCAAAGCACACTCTACAAAGGCAAGCTTTGAAGCCAGCTCAGCCTAGAAACATGCTCCATATGCAGGCCGGCAGACTGCACTTCATTAGGCCTGTTGTCACATTTTCCCTCTTCTTATTCTAATGATCCTATTTTAATACACATAGGAACCTCTCCTAATTGATGTCAAGTGAGCGACTTCAACATTCATCATCACAGCACATCAAACAAATCTTGGTGCACAAGCCCAGCATCGTAATGTTTAAGACCTGAGGTGTGTCTCCAACTACAGGAAAGCAAAAAAAGCAGCGTACCTGTTTAATTGGTATTGCACGGCCGCTTCCGATGCTATCTGTTCTGCTCTCTAGCCCTTTCTTCTCTTTGTCTGGGTCGCTCCCTTTCCGAGACTGCAGAGGAAAAGGAAAGTTCACACCCTGTTAAACATGTTGGTTCACAAGCAGGGGATATCCTGTTTAAATACATTTTGAAATACCAATATATCTTGAAATATAAGTAACAATTTTTTTAATTATGTGCATATCACTTATTGTAGATCTTGTTTCTTTGCAGATCTTATTGCAGATCACTTATTGTAGATCTTTGTCATCTTCAAATACATTTTTTACCCACCTGTGTTTTTTTGGTTTGGTTTGGGGTTTTGTGTGTGTGCTTTAAAGGGGCACGGGCTCAAATTTCAATTACTGGAAACACGCAGACCAGACGAGAGAAGAAAATATTGCTTTGCAGGAACACACATTCCTGAAGCTTGTTACAAAGGCTCCAAGGAAGAAGCTTCTAGCTTCCCATTTAGAAAACTTTTCTATATAGATGTATATATTTGTGTCTGGGTGCAATTTTAAATTCTGCTAACTACTCAGCTCTGCAATTGTACAATGCTCCCTATATAAGTATCATGTTCAATTTAATTTTTTAACTGCTTCTGGACAGTTAAAAAAAATAGCTACTTCAAACTAGCAATTAATTTTGCTAAAACCAAGCTGTTTTGTCAAAGCATGCAGGCACTCCAAGTACAAATGATTTAGGAAACAAAAAAAATCTTAATTCTGTACAGAAGTGTTTTTTTAAAACAGTGAATTGATTTATCTTGATGTTCTCTTCTCTAAATAAAATGTAAGCCTCACCTATTCAAGAAGTGTTTCAGGTACTAGAGCATGCACTGTTTAAATCTGCATATGGTCAAGAAGAAGAGAATCAAGTTCAAGTAGCAATCCATGTCCCAATTTCTTTATTGTTGGAGAAGGCTTGAACATGATTTTAACAGATTTATTTTAGCATAAGAAAGATCGGAGAGTCAACTTCCTTAACTGTGCCGACAAGCAACAACTTCACTCCATTACTTTACAACACAGACTTTACTCATGTATATTGAGTATATGTATTTGACTGGTTTTGCCGGTCTGTGGTTTTTGTTTCTGTATTGTATATTGTTGGGTTGTTTGTGGACTAGGACTAAGTGTCATGTCCTGAATAAACGAAACAGTATATTGAGTAATATACCTAAATACTGAAAATTGGGAAACATTTTCATGTGCTTTTCAAATAATAAATAAATGCACCAAACACACTTGATGTTCAATGTGTAAGGGAAATTTAATAAACTGAGGTTGCTTTTAGACGTGCATGGTGAACACGCTGCATAAAATCACACTGTGTGTAAATATGCTACGTGTGAGATTTAGACGTAACATTTCGCGTGTTAAAGCCAGTCACACATTCTTTTAAAGCTGTGAATTAAATACCTCAACATCGAGGTATTTAATTTGCAGCTTTAAAAGAATGCGTAACCAGCTTTAACGTGCAAAATGTCATGTCTAATCCCACACGCGGCATATTTACACACAGCGTAATTTTATGCAGCGTGTTTGCCATGCAGCACGTCTAAAAGCAGCCTGAGTGCTAAAAGATGCTCCTGTTGATTTTCACACATATATCACATATTATGTTAGTAAGATAGCAAGGGGAAGAAGAAGGGAGATTCCCAAAATCATTTTTCCAGAATGGGTGATAGGAAGAGAAAGCAGAGAAAAAAGATTCTTAAGTAATACCATTCTGTAGGCATAGTTTACTTATCAGGGAAACTGTGCCTTCTTTGATCCTGCTATGGGTTGACTCCTATCACTACTTAAAATGGTGCAGAATTATATGAAAACATAAGGAATTAAACCAAGAGTTACAGAGAAAGCAAAACAAGTGGAACAGATGAAATCCATTTTGCAACCTAGCTATTGCTTCTCTTCCTCCTATTGCTTTAATTTCTGTAATTGAAAAAGTAACTTTCCAGCAGTAACACAAAAGACCATACATTCTGAAGTCCTAAAAGCAAAAAATGATGAATGATGAATTTGGTTTGTCACTTCATCCATAAAAAGGACTGTTATGGTGGTGGTGGTTTTCTTTTTTCAAATTGAGATGCTAATACAGGGGTGGGGAACCTCAGGCACGGGGGCCAAATGTGACCCTCAGCAAGTTTTTATGTGGCCCCTTTCCAGTGCCTGGAACTGGCTCCTGGATCCAGTCGCTACCCCCAAGCACTGAAAAACTGAGCTCAGAATAATGGAGCAGATAGGAGGGCATGCACAGAAGGCTAGGGGATAGATCCATGGCTCAAGTCCATGATCTGATCCCTCCTTTTTTTTTAAATACACCTTTTAAGCATCCCCGCCCCCAACATCTATGTGGCCCTTGGAGCTTGTACTAATATTCAATGTGGAGCCAGGACAGAAAAGGTTCCCCACCACTATTCTAATAGATGTTCTACTGAATAATGTTTGTCTGGCACCTATTTTTAAATGTCTTCTCAAGCAAGGAACAAAGTTGGCCAATGGCCATATCGTGGAGATGCAATCAAAGCGACTAAACCAGCTATTCCCAAAGGGAATTGGAAAAGCGTGCCACCAGAGCAGTGGAAGTATGATACTTTTCAATCTTTTTTTATTTTATTTTAAAGTTATAATATAACTTCTCGGAGGAAGCTCGCCTGGCCCCAAGCCTTTTAACATTCCAGCAAGTTTGTAAAACCTGGCTGTTCGCCCAGGCCTTTGGGGAGGGTGGGTTAGTGGGGTTTTCTCCCTCTACCCTTCTTTATTTTCTGTTATAATTTCATCTTTCCCTGTTTTAATTGTTGATAGTTTTATGATGTTTTAAATATTTTAAATATTGTTTTATATTGGACTTGTTAGCCGCCCCGAGCTGTTCGCAGGAGGGGCAGGGTATAAATATATTAAATAAATAAATATATAAATAAACAAATATCTGTTATATACAATATATATTATATTTATTTATTTAATATCTTACCCCACCCTTTCCACAAAGGCTCAGGGTGGCTTATAAAAATATGAAAAAACATTAGGGGCGGGACACCGGGCCCATTACCGGGTACCGGATTTACCGGTTACCGGTTTCACAAAAACCGGTTTCCCGGATTAAATCCGGTATACCGGTGCCGGATTTATTGCATTGGTTTCAATGGGGCGCTGTGTCCCCATTGAAACCAATGCAAT
>QEPC01007842.1:484048-508582 GCA_003113815.1 Sphenodon punctatus | reverse complement strand
AAATCCGGTACCGGGGGCCGGATTACCGGGCCGAATCCGATAATGCCGGTACGCCCGATACCGGCATTATCGGATACCGGTAGATCCGGAATTCCCATCCCTAAAAAACATATATAAACAGAGTTAAAAACAACTAGACCACCCCCCCCCTACCCTGCAACCCTCTCCCTAATCCAATCCAATCCCACCCAACCCTATCCCAGTCCGCCAAACAGGAAGGACTTACATCTCTTCCGAAAGATGAGTAGGCTCGGGCTTAGGCGGACCTCCAAGGGGAGGGAGTTCCATAATTGTGGGGCAGCCACCAAGAATGCCTCCCTGCATGCCCTTGTTGTATGAACCTTATGGGCAGTTGGTACTCACAGAAGGGTGCCCTCAGCTGACCTCAGAGGCCGTGACAGAACATAAGAGAAGAAGCGGTCTTTCAGATACCTGGGGCCAAAGTTGTTTAGGCGTTTATAGGTCAAAACACCTATAAAGTAGCTTGTTGGTCTAGAGGAAAGATTCCTGCCTATGGAGCCAAAGGTCCGAAGTTGAAATCCCCATTGGTGCTGCTATCGAGCAGAAGGTAAAGGGAGAGTACCTTTAGAAAAGAAATTTTATGTTGTAAGCTGCCCCGGGCTGCTTGGAGCAGGAGGGGCGGGGGTAGCAAATAAATAAATAAATACATAAATAAAACCAGCACCTTGAATTGTGCCTAGAAAGCTACTGGCTGCTAGCACAGACTAGAGCACTGGAGTAATGTGCTCCCGGTGACCCACTCTCAACAGAAGGCGGGCCACCAACTTCTGCACCAACTGCAGCTTCCAAACAGTCAAGGGCAGTCCCACACTGAGCACATTGCAGTACTCTAGCCTTGCGGTTATAAAAGCATGGATGACAGTGGCCAAATCGAACCTGACAAAAAAGTCGCAGCCTTGAAAAGCACTCCTGGCCATTTAGGTGCAGCAGTGGATCCAAAAGCACTGCCAACCCTATGAACCTGAGTGACCAAAGAAAGCCAAACCCCATCAGTAACAGGAGTTCTTATATCCCCCAGGTCACCAGGTCGGCCAACCATCACCACCTCTGTCTTGTCTGGAGGCAGCTTCAATCATCCTGTGAGCAGGAGGGTGCGGGGTAGAAATATAATGAAATGAAATAAAATAAATAAAATCAGCTCGCCCACAACCAGTCCCCAACGATAGCCAGACACCTGGTAAGCACAGAGACTGCAGGACCTGGGTCAGATGAAAAAGAAAGAGTGGGCACCATCAGCATACTGACGGCACTTCACTCCAAATCTCCTAACCATCTCACCCAGGGGCCTCAGATACACATTGAACGTGAGTGGGGACAAGATGGAACCCTGCGGGATCCCACAAGCGAGCCCCCAAGGGGGATGATGAGCTATCACCCATCACCACTCTCTGGGTTCTCCCATAGAAGAATGAGCAGGGCCACTCTCCCCTTCCAGGTCCCTCAGCCATGTCAACACCACCCCATGATCAACTAGATCAAAGGCTGCTGAACAAAAACACCACTTCCCCATGTCGATTCCTAAGTGGAGATCATCAACCAAGGTCACAAGTGCAGTCTCAGTGCCATACCCAGACCAAAAATCTGACTGATATGGACCCAGGAAACCAATAGCATGAAGATGCACCTGGAGCAGCAAGGCAACTACCCGTGCAATTACCTTCCCTAAAAACAGGAAGGTTAGAGACAGGACATAGCTGGCCAGAGAGTCAACATCAAGAGATAGTTTCTTGAGCAGGGGAAGGATGACCACAGTTCTGAAGTTGTCAGGAACCCTGCCCTCCCAAAAGGTGGAATTGATAACTCCAGCCAGCAACAGCCCCAGTGTCTCCCAGCTAGCTTTCACCAGCCAGGACAGGCATGGATTTAATTCAGAACTGGTCCCCCGCACCACTCCAAGCACAGTCTCTGTATCGGTGGGTGAGACCAACTGAAGCCAATTCAAGCAAACCAAAATGAAACCAGGCCTTTCCAACCCCAAACTCTGACTCTGCACTCAAACTAGCAGTGCCCAAGTCAAGCCAAATACAAGCAACTTTATCTGAAAAGCAGGTGGCAAACTCATCACAGCGGGCAACTAATTATTCTATATGGTATGTATACACACACTTATTGTAATATATATATTGTATTTAATTATATAATATATGCACGCACACACATGCACACACACACGAGATAGCAATAGACAGACAGACACACACACCCCTTTTCAGGTGTAGAGTGAAGTGTACCACCAATTTTAATTCAGGGAAATAAGCGTGCCCCACATATCAAATGTTTGGGAAATACTGGACTAAACACATTGTTGTATTTCACTTTATATCTGGTGTACAACTTTGGACCAAACCTATACTGGACCACATATTATTGTTCTGTTGACACTATTACAATATACAAAATAATCAAAACTAGTTGCCGATACTTAGTTCATACCCTCTTTTGAACAAAGACATTGCTTAAATTGTGGCATTGCATTGCAAGTTGCATAATAATCATAATTGGGTGAGTGGACAATCTTTCTAAGTCTACAAGAGTGATATGAAACCCAATTTTGATTGTAACTTATGGTTATGCCCACTACAAATTATGCAGCCTCCATACAGAGGATGCACACAAATTATGCAGCCTCAATAAAGTTCCTTTGCTCAAGAAGTTCTATAAGCAAAATGGCTGCTAAAAAATCAGGGTGTCAACTCAAGCAACGTAATACTTTAAAGAAAGGAACTATTTATTACATTTTTAATATTTTGTGTACTGTTATATTTAATGTAAGGATAATTAAGATAACAGTCATATTGGGCAGTATGCTCATTCAAGTCACATATGTACTTGGGAATGTAAATATGTCTACTTCTCCAAAATGTGGATTGTGTATGAAAGGTATCTGGTAGGGCTGAAACAAGAATAATTGCTTTTCTTGCAAAAATATCACAAGAAACAAGAACTGTCACCAAGATCTCAGCACGATCCCAATGACAGATCAAGATCTCAGTCAAGAATTTTTTCTCAAAATAAAGTTTACTGTTTACTGCAATTTACCGCAATTTACTGTATACCATTTACCAGTTACTATATACCGATTTACCATGTACCGCTTACCATGTACTGCGTTCATCCCGGTAATGTGCATGTACAAAATAGCATTTGGCATTTTGCACATGCGCATTACTAGGAACAACACAGTACATGGTAAGTGGTATATGGTAAATGAGTATACGGTAAACAGTAAACTATGGTAAACAGTATACAATAAATGGTAAATTGTATTAAATGGTATTTCAAGAAAGAATTCTTGACTGAGAAATGTTGAGAATTGGTATTTTTCTTTTTTCTTGATTATCATTTCAACTAAAACGAGCCATGAACCACGATTCTCAACAATAACCTAGAAAAAAACAAGAATGACTTTCAGCCCATCTGGACACAGAGATAATTTGCACTCACTGAACATAACACAATAATACCATATTACATGCACTGCTTCTTAACTTTGTATGATGCCAGCTGAAAACAGTCAAATCTTGTATAAAACTCCAGTCATGTGAGGCACGTTGAAGATATTCTGACCCGTTACTTCATATACCCTACAGTAATTAAGTTTTAAGCCCTATAATTCCTTCCACCACTCAAAACATACTCCCTTCTATTGCCATTTTAACAAATATGAAAAAGGTTATTTTCTATCACTAATTCTGATGGAACCAGGCAAAGTAACAGCCTGAGGTAGGGTCCGCCAGACTGGGGCAAAGCAGTCTACGGGGGATTAGAACGTGTGTTTGAGTCCACCATTGCCAGGCCACCATGGCTGTATGTCATGGTGGGGGACAGAGCGCTGGGAGTGGCACAGGGATGGCCATCGGCATCTGATGCAGCCGCTGCCCCAACCAGGCCACCCAGGTGGTGGTACGGCTTTCCCGACTGCACTCACGGTGCGGCTGGTGGCCTGAGCTGACCCCAGCAATGTCAGCAGTAATGTACGAATCCAGTCGTTTCAGTGGCACGCCGCCATGAGGTGCTAAATCCGGTCTGTTTGGTGCAAAATCGAAACGTACACCCACATCCGGAAAACCAATTGGATAGTTCCCTCTTTTAAAAAGATGCGTCTTTTATAAAAAAAACAATCTGTGTTTATGAGCCCGTTAGTTTTCTTTGTCAAAGATTCCACAAAGTTTAACTTTAATATTTACAGATGCCCTCTTAAAATCAGGCCACAAAGCCATTTCTCGTTGTGTATTTCCTTTTCCATTTTTAAGGCAGCCTGTTTTCTAAACCACAAATACATGCAACAGCCTTCATAGTATCCTAAGCCCAGTCGGAACAGGAGCAGACTAGCCATGGTTTCTGCCTGCAGCTTCAACAGTTATTAGATGAGACTATATCCAAATCTATTAACTTGCATTCTTTGGGTGACACTGACATCTAGTGGAGTTAATAATTCACAAGTTCTACTTATTTCTTGTTTTCTTTTACAATATCTTTTAGGAAACACCAAAGGTTTTAATCACCTAATTTTAATAAATGCTTTAACCCTTCAAGAATCTAAAGTAACTTGTTTTAGGCCCTGTCTATACTCCAGCTTATAGCTACTAATGACAAGAATGGCAATAAATGTTGTGTCCACACTTGACTTCATTAATAACTCAGTAGTATTTGTGTCTCGTTGTCTATCTTCCTTTTAACCAGATCGTAACTGGTTCAATCACATGATGTATAGAGTCCACAAACAGTGTGTGTGACTATTCTGGCCTGTCTCCTTTCTTAGAGTAATTTCTTAAAGAAATTTTCCCCCTATACTGCTTGTGCATGTCCCCTCAAGCACTCTCTTCCTTAGACAAAGTAGTATGAAGTATTTTCCCAGAAAGCACACAATCATTTTAAACAAGAATCTGAAATGTGAATACATAAATCTTTGCACACTACTATGTTGAGAGAAAAAGCTTGTGTATGAACACAACTCAACCAGGTTTAGTTATACTCCTGTCAGCAGCATTCAAAGTTGATTACAATAATGAAAGTTACAAGAAATAGAAGTTCTTTAAGACTCCTTTCACAGCAAAAGATGGATGCTGTATACACCCAGTTTTTTTAACCTTCTAGAAAGCAGTGCCTGTTTGTGTGCTCTGGCCCCTTTCCTCTCCATGCAGTTATGTGTGTGCTCTGAGGGAGCATAAAAGGGGGTGGAGTGCTCAAATCTAACAGCTCTTTCCAACTCTGAAAGTCTCCTAAAATTCTAGAACAAGGAGATAAGATGGTGGCAGGTTTGACCATACAGAGACACCTTTAAAAACTTGAATTAGAATAACTTACATTTTCTTGAGGTCCTCCTTACCCCTTCCACGCACTTTAGGAACAGCTCAACACCAACTGGTGTACCACCTTCCCAAAATAATATATGATGTGGCCTCAGAGTTTAACAAACAATGCTTAGTGGAAGCTTATTTGAGAGCCAAAGACTGAGAGAACCAAGGCTCTTTTGCAGATTTCTATGACAAGAATATGGCTAAGGCATATCATGGAGAAAAGATGGGCTTTGGAAGCCAAATGGGAAAGGGACCTGTCTCTAGTTAATGATTTACAGTGCCAGGTACATTGCTTGTGCTATATAAATAACATAATAAAGTAACAGACGCAGAATTCTACCCTTCTAAGAGATGTCTGTCTACTATCCGCACCGGACCCACACTCCTGACTAGAGAGAACCTTCTGTAAGATACAACCCCAATTTCTTTCCACTGGTATGGTCAATTGTGCCCCACTTTGACATAAGTCCACCTCAGCAGGGCATGGAAAATCAGTTAAAGTAATAGGTTTGCATGGGTTGCTTTATGTTCATCACCTAACTCATGGCTTGTCAGTCACCTGTAGCCAATTAGGTCATACAGCTTGAATCTGCCTGGGCTGCTGATTCTCAAGGGCTGCATCTTACAACTTACTTAAGGCACAACTCCCTATAAAAAGGGTGTCCTTCCTCAGCTCCCTAGATCTATACAGGAAAAAAGATAATGCTATCCTTCCATCAGATATGTGCAAAGGATTGGAGTTTCACACAGAAAACTAGTCAAAACCCTTACCTTGGTTTAAAAACATAAAAACTGCCATACACGTCAGACCAATGGTCCACCCAACCCAGCATACTGTCTAACAGTGGCCACTTTCTGTCACTTAAGAGAAGTGCACAAGAGATCATAATGGAGTATTCGATTCACTGCTATTTATTCTCAGCTATTGGCAGGCAGGTTACATCCCCCAACCAACTTGACTAATAACCATTAATAGACCTATCCTCTAAGAACATATCAGATCCTGGTTTAAACCGACTTAGACTAGTTGCCTTGACAACATTATCTGGCAACAAGTTCCACAAGTTGAGTGAAAAAGTATATTGAGTGAAAAAGGTCTTTAATTTGTTTTAAATCTGTTGACAGTTTCATAGAACTGTAATTTTGTTAAAGTCACGGCAGAAGCCAGTACCTGTTAATAAACTAAACTAAATCTAATTTCATAGAGCATCCCTTAGTTCTATTATTGTTTGAGAGGGTAAATAAAATAATAGCTTCCTATTTACTTGTTCCACACCACACATGATTTTGTAAACTTCTATCAACTATATTACCAAAACACACCTATGTAGCCAGAGGCTTCATAGTTAATTGTTCATGAACCTCTAGTTCCAAGAAAAATGTTATCCTGGTGGAAAAATGAAATGCACTTCTGTGTGTTTCACTTAACTTTCTACTTGCAGATGCTTTAAGCAAATACGAAGGCAGTCCTAAAAGACAGATGATACAAGGAACAGTCTGCCTTATGTTCAAAAGTAGAATACATGAACTTGAAAAGCTTCAGATTTAAATTCCAATATGATATGGGTTTTGATACAGCTATAGGTTAACAATACCCTTGGGAAATCCTGACACAGTAGTACAACATTAGTGAGACACTGTCAGACCCCTGTACAGGGATCGCAGGTATGGGACATGGGGATATGGGAGGGTACGGGGGGCTCAGAGCACCTGGAGGGGTATTCTGACCGGTGCTGGGGGCCGACGAAATGGGGTCACGCCACCTCCTGGGTCAGCGGCGCTGACGCAGCTGAAGCCACCACCATCACAACAACAGGACATGGTGGGGAAAGCTCCTGTCAGCACAGGAACCCCACCACGTGAAGCATCGGAGGCCGGGGGCGTGGCCACGGAGATGCTGCCATCGCCAGCAAAGGCTACGCCCCCAGCCTCGCTGTCACGGTACTTACAAGCTGCAGGGGATAAAAGCAGCTCCCTGCCTTACTAACTTCGCTGGTGATCAGAGCCCTTGTGCCTGTGAGACTGGTCCCCTCTTTGTTGTTTGGTAGACCTTAGAGTTTTGTGCGTGAGATAGCTGTCTGTGGTATGATTCTGGTGAGCTTGGTTGGGGTGAGTACTTCTTGGATTGTTTGTAGTGTGAGTCCTTATCATATACCCCCCTTCTCAAATTACCTGGTCCCTCCCTGTGTGCTTGCCCTATCCCGTTCCCAGGCCCCGCAGGCTAGCCCCCCCTTTTCCCATTCACCATTTTACACCTCCCCGCTCCCTTTCCTTACCCCAGTGTTTGTGTGTGTGTGTGTGTGTGTGTGTGTACTGGCAACCATAAGGCCTTGCGCTCCTTTCTGATACCATGTGATGATCTATGCTGGGGGGGTTTAACCCCAGAAGCCAATCACAATCTTGAGAGTTTGTTTACAGGCAAGGCCTTGCTGTCTAGTGTGGGTGCGGGCGTGCGGTGTGCTCTTTTCCCCCCTTCCCTCTTTCCCATTAACCCCAAAACTTCACAGACACACTCTGTAAAGGGATGTGCCAGACTAAAGCTGTAGTTAAATTCACCTAGGAAGATTAGCTGGAGAGTCAGTAGGTCTGGAGCAATGACCAGTTGTCTATTACAAGTGGCACAGGTACTAACTCAAGCATAACATAGGTGCTGATGATATCCAGCTCTACTCTATTTTTCATTCGACCCAGATCCTGAAGTCTTGATACTTACCCATTGCCTGGATGCTTTGGTGCACTGGATGAGGGTGAGTCAAGTGAGGTTGAATCCTAACAAGACTGAGATGATGATAGTTGGCCTGCATTATGACTTGGGCAGGATTGGCCCCCTCCCTTGGTCACTCATGTTTGCAGCCTTGAAGTGCTCCTAGACCTGCTGCTGCACCTGGAATCTCAGGTGGCGGCGATGGCCAGGAGTGCTTTTCACCAACTCCATCTGGTGAGAAGGCTGCAGCCCTTCCTTTCTGATTTAGATCTGGCAACCATCATCCATGCCTTCATTACCTCAAGGTTAGAATACTGCAATGCGTTCTACGTGGGACTTCCCCTTGAAGACTGTTCAAAAGCTGCAGGTCTCGAATATAGCCAGGGCCTAAACCATTCAGGGACCTAAAAACCAGCAACGCAATCTTAAACTCAATATGTTGCTCCACAGGCAGTTAAATGCAGAGATTGTAGAATAGGCATAACATGATCACAGCTGCCCAAACCAGTAAGTAGCCATGCTGCCGCGTTCTGAACAAGCTGCAACCGACAGATAAGCACTGCTGGTAGTCCATAGAAAAGGGGAATTACAAAAATCAAGCCTCATAGTCACCAGGGCATGTGACTGTGGCAAGGTCAGCCTGGAATAAATGAGGGCATAGTTTATGCAAATTGCGTAATTGAAAAAAGCATTTCTGAACCACATCCGACACCTGGGTTTTCATGGATAGAGTGTGGTCGAAAATGATGCCCAAGTTCTTTACCTGGCCCACTACCTCCATCCAGACCTCATTCAGGGGCCCAAGGAAGGCAAGGGCATCCTCATATCGGCCGCCCCTTCCCACCATCACCCCAGTCTTCCCCAGATTGAGCATGAGGTAGCTCCAATGCATCCAGGTGGCTATATCATTCAAGCATTCCTCCAAGGCAGAGGCAGAGCGCACAGAGCAAGAGATATAAAGTTGTGTATCATCCAGCGTAATGATGATACTCAACCCCGCGCTTGATCATGACATCCCCAAAGGGCTGCATGTATACATTGAACAACATGAATGAAAGAAAAGAACCTTAAGAAGTGATGAAATTCAGGCCCCTTGGGGATTATGCATATCCATCCATCACCACCAAGCGGCAGCTCCCATCACACCAGCAACATCCCTCAGTCGCCAAAGTAGCAACCCATGGTCCATCGTACTGAACACTGTCATAAGATCCAGCATGCAGCCTCTACTCAAAAAATCATTGCATGACATTGACGCACTCGCCAGTTATCAGCCTGTCTCTAATATTCCCTTTTTAGGGAAGATTATTGAACGGGTTGTGGCTTAGCAGTTGCAGGAGCATCTGAATGGCATCAGTTTTCTGGATCCCTCGCAGTCCGGTTTTCATCCAGGTTTTGGTACCGAGACTGTGCTTGTGGCTTTGGTAAACGACCTCTGCCAAGAATTGGACCAGGGCCAATCGACCCTGTTGATTCTATTAGATCTGTCAGCTGTTTTTGATACCGTTGACTAGATGTTGGTGACTCACCTGCAGGACCAGGCCGGGGCGGGTGGAATTATTCTGGAATGCCCAACTCTCTCGTTTTCATCCGACCCAGACACTGCAGTCTTGGTGCTCACCCGATGTTTGGCGGCTGTGGGGGACTGGACTGTAGCAGGATGGGCAGGGTAGAACATTTTAAAAATAAAATAAATCTTGTCGGGATTCAGCTTCAGTCGGCTCACCCTCATCCAGTCCCCCACAGCTGCCAGACACCCGGTAAGCACCAAGACTGCAGGGCCTGGGTCCAATGAAAAAGAGAGGTAAAGCTGGGTGTCATCAGCATACTGATGACACTGAACATCAAACCTTCTCACAACCTTGCCCAGCAGCTGCATGTACACATTCAACAGGAGAGGGGACAAGATGGAACCGTGCGGGACTCCATACAAGAGGTCCCATGGAGATGAAGAGCAATCCTCGAGCACCACCCACTGAGTTCTTTCAGCTAGGAGTGATCAGAACCATTCCAGAATAATTCCACCCGCCCCGGCCTGGTCCTGCAGGTAAGTCACCAACATCTCGTTGTCAACGGTATCAAAAACAGCTGACAGATCTAATAGAATCAACAGGGTCGATTGGCCCTGGTCCAATTCTTGGCAGAGGTCGTTTACCAAAGCCACATGGTAAACATACTGAGGTTTACCATGTGCCAATGTCAGCATACTGATGACACCGCAAGCCAAACCTCCTGACCACCTCGCCAAGCAGTTGCATATACACGCTGAACAAGAGAGGGGACAAAACAGAACCCTGTGGGACTCAACACAAGAGGTCTCACTATGATGAAAAATAATCACCGAGCACCACTCGCTGAGTTCTTCTGGCCAGGAAGGAGCGGACCCAGTCAAGGATCGTACCGACCACCCCTGTCCAGTCCTGCAGGCATGTCACCAACATCTCATGGTCAACGGTATCAAAAGCAGCCGATAGATCTAATAGAATTAGCAGGGCCGAACGACCCTGATCTAATTCCTAGCGCAGGTCATCGACCAATGCCACAAGCGCAGTCTCAGTGCCACAACCCAGGTGAAATCCCGACTGTGAGGGATCAATAAAACTGACACAATCCAGATGCTCCGGCAACTGCCAGGTCACCACCCGCTCAATAACCTTCCCTAAAAAGGGAAGGTTAGAGACTGACCAATAGCTGGCAAGGGAGTCAACATCAAGCGATGGTCTCTTGAGCAGGGGTCGCACCACCGTCTCCTCAAAGCAGCCCGGCACCCTGCCCAACCTAAGGGAGGCACTGATCACCCCCACCAGCAATGGCCCCATCGTCTCCCGGCAGGCCCTAACCAGCCAGGACAGGCAAGGGTCCAGTTCACAACAGGTAGCCCTAACAGCCCCAATATGGTCGGTAGAGATCACCGACAAAAACAAATCCTACGAACATGAACAAGGCAGGGCTTCCATAACCTCTTATTGCCCCATTGCAGAAGATGTGGTATTGAAGCTGTGGTGAATCCGAGCAATTTTATCTGCAAAGTAATCCACAAACACGTCACAGCAGCCACCAGATGACTCCACTCTGAGGTGGAGGGAGGTCTGACTGCCCAAACCCCAAACCATCCGGAACAGCTCCGCTGGATGGAATTTAGCAGATACTATGAGGGCAACAAAAAACCCTCCTTCTTTGCTGCCTGCATAGCCACGGCATAGGTTCATAAACTTGCTCTATGTCTCAATCTGTCGGCTTCAGCACGTGAACGACGCCACCATCGCTCCAATCGCCGTCCCTCCTTCTTCAGCACCCGCAGCCTCTCCAAACACCAGGGAGGCCTACGGTGCTGCCACCTGAGAAGCAGACACCTCGGTGCCGTCCAATCAATGGCCTCCATCAACAAGGTGTTCTAGAACCCGACGAGGTCATTGATGAGACAGTCATCCAGATCAGAAGGTATATCCTCCAGAGCCTCCCGGAACTGTTCCAGTTCCATCAGTCTACGGGGGCGGACCATTCAAATTGGTTCTATGTCCATTCGGGGGGCAGACAACTGCCAGGAGAGAGGCCTGCAGGAGCTAATGATTCGTCCATGACACGGACACAGATGAAATCTCGCCCACCAATGGACCCCCTGCCTCAAGGCCAGAGCAAAATACAAGGCCTACGATATGCCGCCCCCTCACCACCACCACCCCATGTGTCGGGCCACTAACCATCTGGGGCAGGCCCATGGTTGCCATGGCGGCCATGAACTCATGCTCCGCACTCCCAAGGTCAGCATCAGCATGTATGCTGAAGTTCCCCAAGACTACCGTCTTCGGAGACCACGACACCAACTCCACTACAGCATGCACGGAGCCTGTCGTACAGGTATGCGCATGGTATGCCAGCAGAACTCCCAAACTGTCCCCTGCCAAATCCAGCACCAGGTGGAGACCCTCAATACTCAATATAGATTGCACCGTATAGCTCCAAATGGCCCAAGACTCCCTAAAATCATGGCTACATGCCCCCCTTCCCTCCAACCACAGTTGATGCTGCACAGAATACCCAGCCGGAACAAGGTCAGCCAAGATAGGCCCCGACTCAGTGCCCAGCCAAGTTTCCGTGATACGTACGAGATCGGCTGCATGGTCCATGATCAATTCCTGAACCGTTGTTGCTTTATTTGTACCAACCTCGCATTTACCAGCATCAAAACATGGTCAGGGGCCTTCTGATCCTGAACCACCTGAAGATGGAGGTGATGCTAGTGGGTAAGGCGATGGGTGTGATCTCCTGTTACTGATGGGGGTCATCCCCAAGTTCACAGTCCAAGAGTGCTCCTCAATGCCCAGCTCCACCTGGATGTCCAGGTGGACGCTGTGGCAAGGAACACATTTCGCCAATTACATCTGGTGCAACGGCTTCAGCCATATCTCAGACTCTGACCTGGCCACTATCATCCATGATTTCATTACCTCGAGACTGGACCACTGTATGTGGGGCTACCCATGGTGACAGTCCAGAGATTGCAGCTGGTGCAGAATGCGGCAGCCCACCTTCTTATCGGGACGAGTCGCCGTGAGCACATTACACTAGTGCTCCATTCTCTGCACTGGCTGCCTATAGTTTTCCGGGCCCAATTCAAGGTATTGGTTTTGACCTATAAAGCCCTAAATGGCCTGGGCCCTGCCTACCTGCAGGACAGCCTCATTCGCCAGGCCCTGGAGCGGCCTCTGCAGTCATTCAGGGGCGCCTTCCTGGAGGTCTCCTGGGGGCAACTCTGGAGAGGGCATTCTCGGTGGCCACACCTAGGCTGCTGAACTCCCTCTGGCAGAGGCCCAGTTGGGTCCGGACCTCCCTTTCGACAAAAATGCAAAACCTGGCTGTTCCACCAGGTATTTGGTGAGGGAGATGGGTGATGGTGGGTTAGGATGGTAGGAGTTTGATTATTCCCCCCAGTTTTAATTGCAAAGTGTTCATTCCTTGATTCATATTTTATTAATGTTTTAAGTCTATTTATTATTGTATTATGTATTTTTGTTTTATTGAGTGTTAGCAGCCTCAAGCTGCTGTGAGCAGAAGAGGCTGGGTATAAATATTTGATAAATAAATAAAAAATGACCAAAATGGCCAGCCATCCTCAATCTAAGATCAGAAGCAGATCATTCAATACCCCGACAAGTGCAGTCTCTATCCCGTGGCAAAGTCTGAAACCAGATCGGAATTTCCCCAAAATACTGTTGGTGTCCAGGTGTCTCTGTAGCCGCACGGCCACCGCCTTCTCCATCACCATCCCTGAAAAAGGTAGATTGGAGACTGGGTGATAATTGGCAAGAACTTCAACATCAAGCGATTATTTCTTGAGGAGGGGTGAACCTCTGCACATTTGAAGGTGGCCAGCACCCTCCCCTCCCTAAAGGAGGCCTTAACAATGCCTGTCAATAAAGGTAACACCTCCCCAGCACTCACCCTCAACAACCAGGACAGGCAAGGGTCGGAGGCACACATAATGGGTCTCAACAATCCCAGCAGCACGTGGATTTCTTTGTCATCAACTATGTTGAGGACAACCACATGAATACAGTCCCTCAGGACTCCATTGCTCTCCACATCAAAAGGTTCTATAAGTCCCACCCGGAGTCCCTCTATCTTCACCACAAAGAACATAGAAAATTTCTCACAGCGCTCTACTGAAAAAACTGAAGATGGATTGAGTGTGTCTGGATCCACCAGGCCATTGTCAGGGTTCGGTGGCTGGGGAGAGGGGGCTCACGGGTTCGGGGGCACTTTCAGGGGACCCTTCCCCGGCAGCGCTGCACGGCTCCTCCTCCAGGCGCGTCCCCGCCGTTGTTGATGGCGGGAAACCCTGAGGGCACACGCACTGACGCAGCATCTGGGGGTTCCAAGGCAACCAGGGACTCCCGGCACATACACGGTACGAACCCGGAAGTAGAACCGCGGCGTTCCGCACGCTTGCTGGCAAGGCATAGGGGCGGCTCTATCTAAACCCCGCAGAGGCAATCCTCCGTGCTGGTGATCGGACTTGGAACCGTGAGACCAGCCCCTTGAGCCCCTTTGAGAGTTTGCAGAGTGCGAGTTACCTAGCAGGAGTGAGAGAACGAGCGAGTGCAACGAGTGTAAGGTGAGTGTGTGAACGGGTGCTTGAGCAGAACGAGTGATTGGTGCGGGGGTGCGCGTTGACCTAACCCCTATTTTCCTTTTTCCTTCTTGCCAGTGTGAGTGTCCTGCCCCATCTTTACTGTGTCCCTGGGGTCCTGTGTTCCCCTTTCCCTTCCTCTGAACCACCACTGAGCCTCACTCCCCATCCCTGGTCCCAAGTGTGTGAGGGGGCACATAGTGTGAGCACTGTGTTGTTCGCCAGTCCCTATGATGATCTTTGGCTTGGGACTGCTCCTGTAGCCCATTCCTTTGGCCACTATAAGATCCTGAGGGACCATCTTGAACCTCACGAGTGCCCTCACGACTGGGGTATGACAGTGAGCTCCCCCGTGATACATTCCCCCTTCCCTAACAGTATCACCAGCACCAAGCGGACTCCCGGTTTCCTTTCCTTTTGTTTTGTGGGCCTCCTTGATTTAGGGGTCGTGCCGTATGGAGCCTGGGGCAGTAGGTTGAACAGGGCCCATGGGGGCAGTCGGTGGTGCAACACCCACCAGGGCCATGGACCCATCCTTGGGGGAGGAAGCACCTCTGGGGCCATCTATAGGGCCCATTCCCTTGACCACCACTCCCCACCCCCCAGGGATATGGGAACGTTTGATATAATTCAGGGTCTGCAATCCTTAGCTATGGACGTCCGAGATTTACAGGAACGTCCGGGGGATCTCCACCCTCGAGAGCCCGAGGGACCTAAGATAGCTAAGTTCAATGGGGAACGAAAAATGTTCCAGGGATTTATTGCTCTTTGTGAGCTAGCATTTTCAGTACAATCCCGTACTTACACCTCAGACCAAGCTACGGTGGCCTTCGTTATAGGACATTTAGAGGGACTGGCTCTGTCCTGGGCCACCCCCTTACTCATAAGCCAGGACCCTTTGATCCGGGATTATGCTGCCTTCAAGAGGGAATTTACCTTTCTTTTTGATTATCCCCATAGAGTACGGGATGCCAAAACGGCTATCTTAGAATTAAGACAAGGGCGTGGGTCATTATTAGAATATGTGGCCCACTTTCAACAGTTAGCAGTTAGGAGTCTGGGGGTCATACTGGACGCAGACCTGCGGCTGGAACGGCAGGTGGAGGCAGTCGCCAAGGCTGCCTTCCGCCAGCTTTATCTGGTACGTAGGCTGCGTCCGTATGTCTCTGGCCCGGACCTGGCCTCCCTCATCCATGCCTTCGTCACCTCGCGGCTCGACTACTGTAACGCGCTCTACGTGGGGCTTCCCTTGTTCTTGGCCCGGAGGCTGCAGCTGGTGCAGAATGCGGCGGCCCGTCTTCTTACGGGGACGGGTCGCCGGGAGCACATTACACCGGTGCTCCGAGCGCTGCACTGGCTGCCGATAGTGTGCCGGGCCAGGTTCAAGGTCCTAGTAATGATCTATAAAGCCCTATACGGCCTTGGCCCCTCTTACCTTAGGGACCGCCTCGCCCTTCGCGCCCCGGAACGACTCCTGCGGTCTGCCGGGGGTGCCCTCCTGGAGGTCCCCCGTGTTAAGCGGGGGGCCACGATGGAGCGGGCATTCTCGGTGGTAGGGCCGCGGCTGTGGAACTCCCTTCCGGAGGAAGCTCGCCTGGCCCCAAGCCTTTTAACATTTCGGCGGAACTGTAAGACCTGGCTGTTTGCCCAGGCCTTTGGGAGGGAGGGTGGGGGGGGTGATTTTTAATCCCCCGCCCGTTTATTTATTTATTACTGTCCTTTAGCCCTGTTTTATTGATGTATTTTATATTTATATTTTTAATTGATCTTAATTGTTTTTATGACTGTTGTTAGCCGCCCCGAGCTGCGTTGCAGGAGGGGGCGGGATACAAATCTATAAAATAAATAAATAAATAAATAAATAAATAAAACTTTCATGGCCAGACAAAGAATTAAAAGTTAAGTTTAGGAAAGGATTAAGCGAGGAAATCAAGGATCAGTTAGCCTACACCCTTCTACCAGAAAAATGGGCGGAGCTGGACATCCTGGCAATCCAGATCGACGAGCGCTTAGCAGAAAGGCGGCGGGAACGGCAAGGAAACCGAGGGATGCCTCCCCACTGATATGCCCCGCCTCCAACACGCCCAGAGCCTTCAAGGACGGACGCAGAGGAGCCTATGCAGTTGGGAGTGTCATGAGGGCCCCTCCCCCAGAGGAAAAAGAGTGACGACGTCAAGGCTGTCTTTGTTTCTAATGTGGAGGCACTTCACATTTCGCCCAAACTTGCCCTCAACTACCACCATCTCGACAACAGGCGGGAAACTACCAGGGCCAGGACGACCAGGGGGCACCTCGGTAAGTGCTACATCACCCCTGAAGAACCTTGTCCCTGCCTCTTCATCAGGGCACCTCCAGGTAACTTTAACCCTTACGTGGGGGAAGAATCGGTCCATAATTCGGCAGGCCCTTATAGATTCCATGGCTTCTAGTAATTTTATTGATCAAGGGGTGGTGCGCAGATGGGCCCTCCCCGTACAACCCCGGACCCATGCAGAAGTGGTGCATTCCATCGACGGATCGCCCCTAGCTTCAGGGCCTGTCACGTACTGCACTCAGGGATTGCTGGGACAAATAGGCACCCATAAGGAGGACCTTCAGTTTGATATTGTACAAACCCCTTTGTTTCCCATTGTGCTCGGTATGCCGTGGCTACAGTGCCACAACCCACAGATTGATTGGATTACTGGGGTGGTGAAATTCCAATCACGGTATTGCCAAGACCACTGTCTACAAGCCCCCCTCCGTCCCCATCCTCGTCTGTTAGGCAGGGACGGGCCTTGTCAACTGCACCCCTACCATCTGGCCTTCCCACCGTCTATCGGGACTTACAGGATGTTTTTTGCGAACAAGAAGCAGCCATTTTACCACCACCCCCCACATACAACTGCCCCATAGAATTGCTTCCCAGCACAGAGCCACCATATGTACGAATTTACGCCCTTGCAGAACCTGAGTTAAAGGCGTTAAAGGCCTACCTTGACGAACATTTTCGTTGAGGCTTCATTCATCATTCAGTATCCCCTGCGGGGCCCACTATCTTCTTTGTGCCAAAAAAAGATGGAGGTCTCCGCCCATGCGTGGACTATCGGGGCCTTAACTGTATTACCATAAAGAATCGATACTCGTTGCCACTTATACCCGAATTGTTGACCCTATTACAGGGAGCTCAGATTTACACCAAACTAGATCTGCGTGGGGCGTATAACTTATTGCGAATTCGAGCAGGGGACGAATGGAAGACCGCCTTTCGCACCCGTTACTGACATTTTGAGTACCTGGTGATGCTGTTCGGCCTGGCCAATGCCCCTGCCACCCTTCAACATTTGATGAATGACTTGTTTCGAGACATCTTAGATATCTTTGTGATCATTTATTTAGATGACATTTTGATTTTTTCAGCTACTGAACAAGAACATATCCAGCATGTGCGAATGGTTCTACAATGCCTGTACCAAAATCATTTGTATTGTAAGTTAGAAAAATGTGTTTTTCATGTAACCTCTGTTGCCTTTCTAGGATTTGTTATCTCCCCATATGGAATCGAGATGCAGCAGCAAAAGGTACAAGCTATAGAACAATGGACTTCACCAAGTTACGTGAAAATCCTTCAAAGGTTTCTTGGTAGTACTAAACTACCACCGTCAATATATCCCAGACTATGCTTACCTCACGGCCCCTTTAACACGATTGTTAAAAAAAGGGATTTCCTACATATGGGGACCGAAACAACAAAAGGCCTTTGTAACCCTTAAAAGGGCCTTCTTGCAAGCCCCAATTCTGCAGCATCCTGACCCCTCCAAACCCTCCAAACCCTACACGGTGGAAACTTCTAGCACAGCACTTGGCGCCGTCCTCCTACAACCAAGGCTGGAAGGTAGCCCCTTACTTCCTTGTGCATTCTACTCTCGGCAGCTCACAAGTGCCAAGCAAAATTATACCATTCTCGATAATCGCTGGCCATAAAGGCAGCTTTTGAGACCTGGTGTCATCATCTAGAGGGGGCTCAATACCCAGTGGTTGTTATTACTGACCATAAGAATTTGACCTTTCTCCAAACTGCACAAATTACTAATGCGAGACACGCTCACTGAGAGTTGTTTTTCATACGTTACAACTTTTCTATCCAGTACAGGCCAGGACATCAGAACGTGCTGGCAGAAGCCTTGTCTTGGTGTCAAGAGGCGGAAGATCGACCGGCGAATCGGGGCTCCCTGTTGTTACCACCACAGGTCTTTGCTGGAACATGGAAGCCATCTTTGGAGCGCCTTCGCGCATGATCTCGAGAAGACACAGACTTGCAAAGAGACCCGTGCCTTCGAGCTAAGCACGAACTCCTCTACCTCCAGGAAAAAGTAGCAGTTCCAGTATCCGAACGGCGGGGCCTCTTGTGGGCCCACCATGATGCTCCGTTGGCGGGTCACCCGGGTCAACATGGCACTCTCCAATTACTTCAAAGATACTACTGGTGGCCCTCCTTACGAGCGGACGTACACAGGTATGTTAAGGGATGCACGGTCTGTGCTAGTACTAAGGTTCCCCGTCAACGCCCTCAAGGGCTGTTGCAACTCTCTGAGTTGTCCCAAGGACCTTGGAAACGTATTGGAATGGATTTTATTGTGGAACTCCCTCCTTCGAAAACGTTCACCACCATTTTAGTGGTTATACACCATTTCAGTAAATTAGGACATTTTATTCCATGTAAAGGGCTTCCTACTGCAGCGCAAACTGCTCAAGTTGTTTTACAAAATGTTATCAAGTTACACGGACTCCCCGTGGAGACTGTAATGGATAGGGGAGTACAGTTTGTGTCACGATTTTGGAAGGCTCTGTTTTCTACGCTACAGGTTCGTCTTAACCCTACAACAGCTTATCATCCACAGGGGAATGGCCAGGTCGAGCGTATCAAGCAGACTCTCGAACAATACTTGCGACGTTACAGTGACTATCTCCAAGATGATTGAGACCATTATCTCCCTATTGCCGAATTTGCTTACAACAACGCCCCCAACACATCGTTTGGAGATTCTCCCTTCTTTATCACCTACGGGTATCATCCTTGACTATGTTTCCCTAAGCTCCCTGAAGTACAAGTCCCGGCGGGTGGGGCCTTAGCACAATTAATTCAATTAGTGCACCAACAGGCTCGACACACCTTGGCTGCAGCCCCCCAGCAATATAAGCATTACACTGATTGCCGCCGCAGCCTGGCCCCAGACTTCAAGGTAGGGGATCTAGTTTGGGTAGATCGTCGGCATTATCCCACGAACCGCCCCTCCGCTAAGCTTGATGTACGATTTATTGAACCTTTCCCTATTTCCCGTAAAATTAATGATGTCACATTCCAGGTACAATTGCCACCGTCACTCCATATCCACCCTTCCTTTCATGTTTCCCTCCTGAAGGCTGCATACACTCCATTGTTTCCTTCACCCGCTCCGGGACCAGTAGCGGTGCCGATTTTGGATGCGGGACCCGAGTACGAAGTTGCCACCTGTTGGCAGCATAATTCTCTTTACTATCTTATAGACTGGAAGGGTTTTGGGCCCTCTGAGCGCTCCTGGGAGTCCACTTCGGCAGTATCCGCCCCTCGCCTTGTGCAAGCCTTTCATGCCCGATACCCATCGAAGCCTGGTCTTTCTCGTCGCCCCGGCCACCGCCCTAGAGGGGAGGTACTGCCAGGGTTTGGTGGCTGGGGAGAGGGGGCTCACGGGTTCGGTGGCGCTTTCAGGGGACCCTTCCCCGGCTGCCTGCACGGCTCCTCCTCCAGGCGCGGCCCCGCCGTTGTTCATGGCAGGAAACCCTGAGGGCACACGCACTGACGCAGCGTCTGGGGGTTCCAAGGCAACCAGGGATCCCGGCACATGCGCAGTACGAACCCGGAAGTAGAACCGTGGTGTTCCACACGCTTGCTGGCGAGGCATAGGGGCAGCTCTATTTAAACCCCACAGAGGCAATCCTCCGTGCTGGTGATCGGACTTGGTACCGTGAGACCGGTCCCTTGAGCGTTGATTTGAGAGTTTGCAGAGTACGAGTTACCTAGCAGGAGTGAGAGAACGAGCGAGTGCAACGAGTGTAAGGTGAGTGTGTGAACGGGTGCTTGAGCAGAACGAGTGGTTGGTGCAGGGGTGTGCATTGACCTAACCCCTATTTTCCTTTTTCCTTCTTGCCAGTGTGAGTGTCCTGCCCCATCTTTACTGTGTCCCTGGGGTCCTGTGTTCCCCTTTCCCTTCCTCTGAACCACCATTGAGCCTCACCCCCCCCATCCCTGGTCCCGAGTGTGTGAGGGGGCACATGGTGTGGGCACTGTGTCATTCACCAGTCCCTATGATGATCTTTGGCTTGGGACTGCTCCTGTAGCCCGTTCCTTCGGCCACTATAAGATCCTGAGGGACCATCTTGAACCCCACAAGTGCCCTTGCGACTGGGGTACGACAGCGAGCTCCCCTGTGATACATTCTCCCTTCCCTAACAGCCATGCACAACCCAAAACAGTTATGCTGATCTGTTCCCCACAGTGTCTATGCCCACAGACAAGTACAAGAACTTGGCCTCAGTAACAGCCCTTCTATAGAGCAGCATAAATTCATTGTACAGTTGAAGATTGGCCTCCAGACGGCTTCTTAGACATCTCCTTTCCAATCTATGCCTCAGCCTCTTTAAGTTCACCAGATCGCTGTTATACCACAGTGGTCTACAGACCATTCAGACAATTAGGGTTTCGCGAGGAGCCAAGGAATCAAGGACCCCCTCTAACAGCTAAAAATATCTGCTGGTGAACCTGTCACACCCCCTCCCCTGGTTGGAAGGGGCAGATGCATCGACTTCAGCACAAATAATGAAGTTACTGAAATCCACTGGTTTCTATAGTCTCCATGGCTCTACAACAATCAATTGGCTACGGTGCTGTCAACTGGGTATAGCAGCACTCACATAGAAACACACGAGGTGACTGACAGACCACCCAACAGGGGAGACTCGAACATCTGTGATCGGAAAATCCAAACCGAAAACAAAGTCAAGAGCCTGGCCAGCACTGTGGGTGCACTCCTGGATGCTGTGGGTAAAACCCAGAGATGCCATTGCATCCAGGAACTCAGAAGCCAGACACATCCCACACCCCACCCCTGAGCCACCACTACCATGCACATTAAAGTCCCCCATGACAAGCATACTGGAACACTCCAGCAGCACTGCCGACACCAGCTCCAGGAACTCAGCCCCACCTGGGGGTCTATACACCAGCATGATTATAAATCTTGGCCCTGCCCGAATGGCACAGGACAGAACCAGGCACTCCCTGCCTCTGATGTAGGCCACCTCGTGCATTACAGGCAGGATGAAAAAAAATAGAAGTCATATCCTCTTCATTCTGCCTGAGGCTGTTGTATCACCAAGAAGCCTGGCGGGACTAGTCGTGCCAAAATTGGGCCTGCAGCATCAACCAGCCAAGTCTCAGTGATACATGCCAGTTCTGGATTACACTCTGCAATAGTATCACACAGTGTGTTTGCTTTATTAACCAGAGACCTGGCATTAGCCATCCAGAACCTCATGCAAGAGGAATCCAACTTGCTCATTCCCCCTTGGCTGTTCAAGGTACTCACAATGGGCACCACAGCAATTTTACAAAGGCATCTAAAATGGGGCACGTTATTAATTTATTATTATTATTATTATTATTATTATTATTATTATTATTATAAGCATTTGTATAGTGCCAGCTGTGTACCTGACACTTTACAGAACAATAAGATAGAAGCGGTTCCTGTCTATGGTTTACAATCTAATAGAGACAGAGGGGGAAGACAAGGATAGAGAACATAGGGAGAGACAAGGGATAAATTACATTCAAGCGGATGCGAAGTCTCAGGTGCACGTACCTGGCTTGGTTGCTGTTAGGCAGGAGTCTGTGGGGAGGGCAGACAGCAAATATTGAAAGGAAAGTTCTAACACGCATCGGGAAAGGTGGCGAGGAAGAGGTGGGTTTTGAGGAGGGATTTGAACGTGCGGAGGGAGGGGGCAAGGCGGATGTGGGGAGGGAGGGAGTTCCAGGCATGGGGGGCAGCAAGGGAGAAAGGACGAAGGCGGTTAGGAGAACAGGGGAGACGAGGGAGAGCGAGGGAGGGGGCAGAGGAGCAGCAGAGAGTGGGTGCAGGAGTGTGTAAGGGGTCTAGAGCTGAGAGGTAAGGGGGAGCCAGGTTGTGAAGGAATTTGTAAGTGAACACCAGGAGTTTGTGAGGGATGCATTGGGGAAGGGGGAGCCAGCGAAGCAAGGCGAGGAGAAGCTGCAAGTGGTTGAAGCGACGGGCTGAGTGGATGACCCTAGCAGCGGAGTTTTTGATAGAGATAAGGGGGGACAGGTGAGAGTGGGGGAGGCCAGCAAGGAGGAGGTTGCAGTAGCCAAGGCGAGAGATGACCATGGTGTGAACAAGGGCTTTGGCTCAGGAGACAGAGAGAAAGGGGCGAATCTGAGCAATGCTGTGGAGGGCGAAGCGACCGGACTTGGCAACAAAGTCAATGTAGGGTTTAAAGGAAAGGTGTGTGTCGAAGACGAAGCCCAAGTTATGGGCTTGGGGAACAGGGCAGATAGTGACCCCATCAATAAGGATGGACAGGGAAGAGGGAGAGTAAGGGAAGGGAGGAAAGATAAGGAGCCTTCTGCAGTCGCTGCGAATCTCCCCTCCCCAATGCGTATTTTAAAACTAGCTGGCTCAGTTCCCTAACCCACTCTGGACATCCTCCCTCCTTGTGGGATCATATTTCATTCACCCAAGCAAACAAAAAGGACTGGCAGTGGCTACCCAGAAAGGAGACTCACGCCCTCCTCCCTGGAAAACCTATCTGACACCTCACAGACACGGGGCTTGGGGTTACTGAGGTTGGTGTCATTATGAATAAATTCATTATAAGCAGGGTTTGTTATGGTGATCTTTTACTGTATTTTTACATATCTCCATCCCAAGTAACCTGTGTCTTTGTGGAGGCTCCAGTTATAAAGAGCACCAGTATAGTCCAACGGATAAGGCACCTGGAAGACTGGGATTCAAATCTGTCTTAGCATGAAAACTGATAGAGTAGCCTTCAGCAAGTGTCTTTCTCAGCTTCAGTTCCACATCTATACGGTGGAAATAATAATGACCTACCCCACTGGTTTGTTGTGAGGGTGAACTAGAGGAGGATTGTAAAGCATTCTGAACACTGAACGCAGTAATTTAGAATTACAGTTCTAAATTCATGGTTTAGAATTGTAATAATACAATTCTAAACCATGAATTGTATTATTTTTATTATTGAGGCTTTCTTAAGAGGAAGGTTTGATTCACCTAAAATTATCAAAAGTACTATATAAAAGCTAAAATACTGCACTGCTAAGCAGCCCAAATCAGTCACAAGAGCTAAGGGCACATTCTAAACATCCTAGTTTTAGTATAGCTGGGTACTCCATCCTTTTAAGTAGTCTCTTAGCAGATGAAGAGCCTTAAGGTAAGGCAGTAACTGGACTAACTCCTCCAAGCTGCTCTCTCTATAAAGTTCCAAGTCAGATGAAACATGGAGCCATTCAGAGGTCACCTGAAGAAACATCACAGTTGTATTTGTACTATAAAAACCCAAAATACAATAATTTGTAATCAAATTCCTGAACTAAGCATAAAGCTGGGGTGGAAAAACTGAGGCTCAGGAGCCACATATGGCTCTCTGGCAGTTCAAGTGTGGCTCTACACTATCTTATTGGTCCTGTGTCTTAGTTCATTGAAACTGTCTCAGCAGCTGAACTGAACTGCAGCTGCTCCTCAGAATCTTAGCAACCAGGATTACAGAGCACCAGACAGACAATCAAGAAGCAGGGAAGTTTCAGCACAAGAAATGCTTCAAAAAAGCAAGTGTGTAATAATGTGGCTCTCACTGATATCAAGATCTTGAGGCTGGGAACTTTGCACAACCCTGGCATCAAGCATTACTTACATTTTCCATAACATTTATATATAAAAGAACTGTTATACTGATCAGACCAGTAATCCATCTAGCCCAGTTTCCTAAAACTGACAGTGGCTAATATTACATGTCTGAAAGGAAAATACACATACCTTCCCATTCATTATAAAGTGATGACAAAAAAACTTGTATAAGTGTAATACAGGTTTCTGGACAAATTTTGTTGTCTGTTATTATTATTAATATTATTATTATTATTATTAACAAACATTTATATAGCGCCAGCAGTGTACCTGGCACTTTACAAAGTAATAAAATAGACACGGTCCCTGCCCCTAGGGCTTACAATCTGAGAGACAGGAGCTGGGGGAGAGACTTAGGAAGGGGAACAGAGGGAGAGACAAGGGGTCTAACATTCATGAAGATGCGAGGTCTCAAGTGCACGT
>QEPC01007842.1:469482-480255 GCA_003113815.1 Sphenodon punctatus | reverse complement strand
GCCATGAACTCATGCCTCGCTCCTCCAAGATTGGTGTCAGTGTGGATGTTAAAATCCCCCAGGACCACTAATTTCGGAGTCCGGAGGATCACATCAGACACCAAATCAGCAAGAGCATGTAGGGATGCCGCCAGGCAATTGGGTGCACGGTACACCAGCAGCACCCCTAATCTGTCCCCGGTCAAATCCAACACAAGATGGAGGCACTCAACACCTGGTGGAGCCTGCACCGGATACCTCCTAAAAGACAGTGCATCCTTGATAACAATAGCTTCACTGCCCCCCGTCCCCCCCAATCCCTCTAGCCGAGGCTGATGCTGCATAGAGAATCCAGCCGGTCCGGAACAAGATTGGCCAAAATGAGAGATAGAGTTGTGTGTTATCGGCGTACTGGTGACAACTCACGCAGAACCTTCTCATGACCTCACCCAAAGGCTGCATGTACACTTTGAACAGGAGGGGGAACAGAATAGAACCCTGCGGGACGCCAAATGCGAGGTCCTGGGGAGATGAAGTATACTCCCCAAGAACCATACACTGAGTTCTCCCGGCCAGGAATGAGCGGAACCATTCAAGAACAGTACCACCCACTCTGGCCCAGTCCCGCAGCTGGGCCACCAACATCTCATCAACAGTATCAAATGCTGCCGACAGATCTAATAGAATTAAAGGAGATGATATGCCCTGATCTAATTCACGGCGCAGGTCATCAACCAAATCCCCAAGTGCAGTCTCTGTGCCATACCCAGGATGAAAGCCAGACTGCGAAGGATCAAGAAAACTGACCTGATCCAGATGTCCCTGAAGCTGTCAAGTCACCACCCATTCAATAACCTTCCCTAAAAAGGGAAGGTTGGAGACTCGCCGATAACTGGCAGGGAAGTCAATGTCAAGAGATGGTTTCTTGAGCAGAGGCCGCACCACCGCCTCTTTGAGGTGGCTCAGCACTCTGCCCTCCATAAGGGAGACATTGACAACCCCCGCCAGCAACGGTCCTAGTGTCTCCAGGCAGGCCTTGACCAGCCAGGATGGGCATGGATCTATTTCACAACAAGTGGCCCTAACCGCCCCAGGGAACCAGGCAACACCCACTGAAGTTGATCCCATGAAAACAGACAAGTACTGCCTCAGGTTCACCCACTGTTATAAATGCAGCATCGAAATCATGATGAATCAGAGTGATTTTATCCATGAAAAAGTCAACAAACAAGCCACAGTGGGCACTGGAAAGTTCCAGTTCCAGGCAAAGGGAGGCCGGACTGACCAGCTTCTGCACCACCCAGGAAAGCTCCGCTGGACATGACTTCGTGGATGCTATGAGCACACAGCCACCGCAGAAGCTTTTAAACTAGTTTTATGCTGCAATCGGTCGGCTTCAGCAGGAGTACAGTGCCGTCGCTCCAACCGCTGACCCTCCTGCTTCATCCGGCGCACGTCCTCTGTGAACCAAGGGGACCTGTATCATCGGCAATCCAGAAGCGGATGCCTGGGACTCGTTCAGTCAATGGCTTCAGTCAACAAGGTATTCCACAAGGCAATGAAGTAATCGAGCGAATGGTCATCGAGATAGGGAGGTAATAGCACCCTCTTGCATGTAGCCTTGCCCATAGGATTGGGGTGCACAGTAGGGCATTTCTCAGTTGCTGCCCAGGTTTGTGGAACTCCTTTTTCTGGGAGGATCGCCTAAGCATCTTCTGCAGGCAGTGTAAAACTTTTTTATTTGAAAAGGACAGACAGACAGCGGTTGGTTGGAGCCTCTGTGAAAAGGGTAGCGTGTAAATTTGAATAAATAAATAAATGTTCTGTTTTACTAGAACAAGCTGTTGTACTCATCATTTTGCCTGGCACTAATCCCACTGTCCGTGATTAAGGTCCTATGTGGAGTTACCCTTTATGGAATCCAGGGACTGTCTCTCTCTCTTTTTTGTTTTTCCTTAACAAATATTTTCTAGAACTCTAGGGGACCTTTATTACTAACTGCACAAGATGTCCTAACACAACATTTATTCCTATATGCTTCAGAAAGAGGCTCTAGGAGCAGTTTGTTCTTTCCTTTAGTGTGATTCGGTGAGCATAATGGATGACTCACAATACCTAATTTTTAACTTTACATGTACAAACCTTTTTACAGAAGCAAATCAAGGTCCTGTCACTCAGACCATAACCACGAGGGAATCGTTCTCTGCATCCCTAGTGTGAACATAGTCTGAGTAGCCTAAAACTACTATCCAACTTACACGTTGGTGTAAATTGCCAACACTGATGTAAAGACAACAGGTGTTTTCACATAGACAGGGGTTGCTAACCCTCGGAACAGGTCCATAGGTGCATCCCTACATCTGCCCGCTTGCAATCAATCAATCAATGGTTGAATGCAAGCGGGCAGATGTGGAGATGCACTCTTGGACCTGTTCCAAGGGCTAGCACTCCCCCATCTATATGAAAACACTCATTGTCTTTACATCAGTGTTGATGCAGCAATGATTGGTTGATTGCACGCTTGTAGCCCCACCTGGGTTGGGTTTAAACAACCCAGCAGTTGCCGCAGAACATGGTTCACCCATGGGGTGCCCCTCCCCCCACACCATACAGTTACAGACTAGAACATCCGCAATGCTATGGTGTTGCCTGGGGCAACCCCCAGCTGAGAACAGAGCTGCAGCAGCCATCTGCAAAGCAGACTAACAGCAGCCCCACCTCCAGCCAGTGCCCCAGCTTTGGGCTACCCACTTCACTGATTGTGCTCCTGGATATTCTGGAGCACCACTGGCAGAGCTGCCCCAGAGCAGGGACAGCCTGCTCCACCTGTGCTCTGCCTGCACATATGGCAGGCTGCCTTCAAACAGCCTGGGAATGAGTCAGGTGCTATCCATGTGAAAACACCCAATGATGTAGACAACAATGACAGTGCCACCTTCTCATGCTTTTCCCCCCTATTCTGTCCATATTGAACAACCTGTACGTATTCAGTCCTGTGGCACATTCCACCAACTTTCAGAGATGCCTACCATGCCAAGTTGTATTCTCAAGCAAGATATTCTAGTTCCTCTTGTTTACTCCAAGCTTTATTGCAAAGACAATTTAAAATGTGTCCCTTACATGCAAACTTCCACACTATAAAATAGAGATATGTATAGTTATAGCTCCACCATCGTACTATGCAGTCCTTCTGCATTGAACATGCCATAACATGTGGTTCAGGACATTCTGAAAGTGCTGCAACACAAATTCATCTGGGTTCCTCTCACTACCCCCTACCAACCACCCATTCTGTTTTTACAATAGTAAAGGATTGGACTGCGGGGGGGGGGGACAGCTTGCAATTCACTGCGCATACTTTGGCCTTTAGTTTTCTAACCTAAAGAAAATCCTAAGAAACCCACAGATTTTTGTTTTAAAACCTGAGGAACCCGTTCGGCACTTTTGTTTAAAGTGGACAAGCATAGCTAAAGCAAGATGTATATCTAGTCAATTTCTCTGGACTATTACTTAAAAGAGTGGCATTTTCTTCCGTGCTCACTCACAGTGAAGAGGTTGGATCGGCGCTTGGATTGTTTACGAACAGGCGTTGGAGTGCTGGCAGCAGGGGGAACATCGATCCGTAGCTCCTTCTGGCTGGTGCTTGGAGTGGAAGGGACAGAGGAGGAATAATCACTTAAACTTCCTCCTCCGTTACTGGTCTGCAATAATTAAAATTGGTTTTAACAGCAATACACTGCTTTCAAGTATCCTGACATTCACAGTCTTAACAGGTTAATCCTCAAACAAACAGTAGAGAATTAGTTTCATTGAATTGTCTACCAGTACACCATATAAGCACTTGCTAGAAGTGTCTACCACAACTTGCATAAGCTTCAATTTTTTAAAACCATCTTTTTTCATGTCAAACAAAAGATAGGTATTTTACTTCTAACACATTTCCCCCTACAACCTACACAATATGACATGAGTTTTGTAGTTTTCGTTTTTATAAAAATCAATGTGTAAAGCAAAATAAAAAGCAATAGTAGAAGTTGGGAGTCAAAAAAGAAATTAAAGTTCATTTTTCCTATTTTAAATCAGATAAAAGCCTAGAGAAAAACTCAGCCTTTGTGACATGCCAACAAAAAGAAGTCCCTTTAAGTCACTGAATTTACACTATCTTACCCGAGAACTTCAGTCCATGCTGAGGTCTATATAGAAAAAGGAATTGAAAAACTGAACAATTCCTTCTCAAAGTTTACACTACTTCTCATAGTTAAACAAAAGAGATTTATTACAATCAAATTTTAACTGAACCACATGCTCAAAAACATGTTTCTCAATCTAAAAACTGGATCAAATGCCTCCTACTACAAAATACAGCATACTGACAACTAAGGAAACAATAAAACACACAGTCCATGAAGTCAAAAGCAAGATCCTCACCAAGATAGAGGAGTAAAATCTAGTAGAGAACCGAGTCCACCTTACGAGACCAAATTTCTACTAATTTAGTTCAATACTATATCCAGAAAGGGGAGACCCTTGAAAACAAAAAGGCAACATGTCTTCTAGATGTTCCAGTACAGAGGCCAAAGTGAAACACTACACCACCTAAAGAACTGGCTTGAATGAAAATGTTTTCAGAAGATAGATGAAACCCCTCCTGACCAAAATTGGTCATTCACAGCACCAAGATCTTGGTAAATATCTTAGGGATTCTAGAGGCATAAGAGAATACATGGGGAAGAGGGAAGAACCAGTAGGCTAAGATGATGGGACTATGCAAGCAGGCATCTCTTTGGTCCACTATGCACAGATAGTCCATCTCCCATAATACCACACCTCAGGAACTTGGCATGGTAATCCACTCTCCATAGTTTCTAGAGATTTCTACCTTATTCTTGGCCTGCAGCTATTTATATATTTTATTTATTTAAAAAAAATTATACCCCGCCCCTCCTGCCAGGCAGCCTGGGGCGGCTAACAAAATCGATCCATAAAAATACAATAAAATATATAAAAACATTAAAGAACATATAACAATAAAATGGGGAGAACAAAACCCACAACACCCCCACCCCACCCTCACCCTTCTCCCTCGCCAAACACCTGATGGAACAGCCAGGTCTTACAGTTTCTGCAGAAACACGGGAGATCTGGGGCCAGACGAGCCCCCAACAGGAGGGAGTTCCACAGGTGCAGTGCAGCCACTGAGAACGCCCTGTCCTGCGTGGCCACCAAGGAAACCCAGGGGACCTCCAACAGGGCGCCCCCAGATGACCGCAGGGGCCGGTCAGAACCCGGGGAGTGAGGCGATCTCACAAATAGGTAGGGTTCAGACTGTGAAAGGCTTTATAGGTCAAAACCAACACTTTGAATCGGGCCCGGAACACTATTGGCAACCAATGCAGAGCTCGGAGTACTGGTGTAACGTGTTCTCGGAGGCCCAGTCCCACCAGGAGCCGGGCCGCCGCATTCTGCACCAGCTGCAGCTTCCGAGTCGTCACCAGAGGTAGCCCCACGTAGAGCGCATTACAATAGTCTAACTGAGAGATGATAAAAGCATGGATGATCGTGGCCAGATCTGGAACCGAAACCAGCGGCCGAAGACGCCGCACCAGATGTAACTGGCGGAAGGCACTCCTCACCACAGCATCCACCTGGATATCCAGGCGGAGCTGTGCATTGAAGAGCGCCCCCAGGTTCCGCACCTGGGAAGTCAGTGGAGGGCACATCCCCTCAACCGAGGGGGTCACCATCTCCATCGACTTAACCACTAACATCCCCTCCGTCTTGTCAGGATTCAGTCGCAGTCTATTAGCCCTCATCCAGTCCCCCACAGCTGCCAAACACCGCGTAAAAACCAAGACAGCCAGGCCTGGGTCAGTTGAAAATGAGAGGTACAGTTGGGTGTCATCCGCATACTGATGACACCTCACCCCGTACCTCCCTGATCACCTTGCCGAGCGGCTGCATGAACACATTGAACAGGAGAGGGCACAAAACAGAACCCTGCGGGTCCCCACACATGAGGTCTCGGTGAGATGAAAAATGATCACCGAGCACCACCCGCTGAGTTCTCCCTGTCAGGAATGAGCAAAACCATTCAAGAACGATCCCACCCACGCCCACACTGTCCTGCAGGCACATCACCAACAACTCATGGTCAACGGTATCAAATGCAGCGGACAGATCTAATAGGACCAAAACAGTCAGCCAACCTTTATACTTTTCACAGCGCAGATCATCGACCAAAGTCACCAATGCTGTCTCGGTGCCATGCCCCGGACGGAAGCCAGACTGTGAGGGATCCAGATAACCGGTGCAGTCGAGATGCCCTTGGAGCTGCTGAGCCACTACCCATTCAATAACCTTCCCTAAAAAGGGAAGGTTAGAGACAGGCCGATAGCTGGCAGGGGAGTCAGCGTCAAGTGATGGTTTCTTGAGCAGAGGCTGTACGAACACCTCCTTGAGGCAGGCCGGCACTCTGCCCTCCCGCAGGGAGGCGTTGACCACCCCAGTCAGCAATGGCCCCATTGTCTCCTGGCAGGTCTGAATCAGCCAGGGCGGGCATGGATCTAGTTCACAAGCGGTGGCTCGAACAGCCCCCAGTACCTCCACCACATCAGTGGGGTAAATGTTTTTGCACATGCAATCCCGCGTCCTTTTCCGAAAGTGACTCTCCCTCAGTAGTTATCTAGGGACAGTTGGTGCTGTGTAAGGATAGAGGGATTCACCTTCTAACGGGAGGAGGACTAGTACACTGTTCAGGGCAGCTGCCTGACTGGATAGCGTGTTTAACTTCAAGCCTTTTTCCAAACCCATCTGGAGATATTCCAAAACTATACTCGTGCCTGCTGATTCTGGTGCCAGACCCAGTATGCATGTTAGTTTCACCATGTACTCCTGTAAATTCGGTTCATAAAGTCCCTCCTTGAGAACATCAAAAATGTATTTCTTTCTTTATTTATTTATTTTATTGTATTTTTATGCCACCCCTTTAGCAGGGAGCAGTCCTGTGAGGCTGCTGTCCCTTTAAGAAGGGGGCTGCATGGGCCAGTCAGAGGGCTGAGCACGCATAGGGGCATGGCAGAGTCAAACCCATAGCTTGAGACCAGCCTGTGAAGGGAACAGTCAGAGTGGGCAGGACACTGCCCCTTTAAGGTTGAAGAAGCAGCCTGGCCCCGCCAACTCTGCTGGATATAAGGAAGGCAAGGAAGAGAGGAGAGCAGTCTCTGCCTGGGAGCTGAAGGAGCCACATCTCCCTGATAAAACCTTCCCACTCTACGCTCTCCAAGGCGCTGAAGGCTGGAGAACCAGAGGGACCCAGGCAAATGGGAGAGGCTATGCCTAGGAGGGAGCCTCTTGCCTGGGGAAGGCTTGGCCAGAGCCTGGGGCTTTGAGGCCTGGCTAGATGGATGGGGGGGGGATATCGTGGTGCTCCTGAGCTTGTAAGAGACTGAACTCGGCCTGCAGGATGGAGGTGACTGAGCCAGCAGTCCCATGGATTGGAGTCTAATCAAGACTGTGAAATGGATACCCTCTGGATTACGTGTTGGGTCCTAAGGGAGGGTACCTCCTCCCTTGAAGGGGGATTCAGCCAAGGCTCGGGCTGAATAGGCATGGCAGTGGGGTGAGCTAATTCCCTTCAGTGACAACCCAGCGCCCCGTGTGGCCCTGGGAAGACCCCCTGCTACAGCCCCCTCCTGCCTTTGCTGCTCGGGGTGGCCTACAACATTTTAAAATACATCATAAAAACATTTTAAACCACCAATAGTAAAGCTAAAAACAAAAAACAGAAGTATCCCTCCCCCCTCATACCCACCCTACCCCCACCCATCTTCCTCACCAAAGGCTCTGTGAAAGAGCCAGGTCTTACAAAAGCAGCCAAGAGAACTAATAGGATCAACACGGTTGGACGGCCCTGGTCCAACTCACGGGAGAGGTAGTCGACCAAGGCCACAAGTGCAGTCTCAGTGCAATAACCCAGATGAAAGTCAGACGGTGAGGGGTCAAGGAAACTGATCCAGTTTACATGCTCCTGAAGCTGACAGGCCACTACCTGCTCAAATAACCTTCTCTAAAAAGGGAACGTTAGAGACTGGCCGATAGCTGGCCAGGGCATCAACGTCAAGAGATGGTTTTTTGAGCACAGGCCGCACCACCGCCTCCTTGAGGCAGCTGGACACTCTGCCGTCACTAAGGGAGGTGCTGACTATCCCCACCAGTAACAGCCCCAACATCTCCCGGCTAGTCTTGATTAGCCAGGACCAGCATGGGTCCTGTTCACGATAAGTGGCCCGAACAGCCCCAAGGATATCCTCCACATCGGAGGTCAATATGTACTGGAATAGATCCCTTTTAAAACAAGACGGGGCTTCAATTACCTCAGACTCACTGTCAAAAACGCAGAATCAAAACAGTGATGAATTTATTTATTTATTTTTTATTAAAATGTATATCCCGTCCCCTCCCAACAGATGGTATACCAGCATCCATTTTTACAGAACTGTGGGCGGAAGTGTTGGAAGAGGTGCGGAGCCAGCATTGAGCCAGCACTGACGTTACAAAATTCTGCAAAATGTAAATAATGTATAATGTAAATAATGTAAATATTTTTAAATGTTTTTTAAAATTGTGATATTAAAAATTTAGTTTGTTACGTATGTTCCTTTGTGCTCATTATTTTTGTACCAGCCGGCGGCCGCAACATTGTAAATTAGATCAAGCAAGATGTGGGATGCGGAAAGCGCAGCTGCTGAACCGAGCAGAGCACATAACAGGAGGGCATTCAACACACAGACCAGGGACACGACACGCGAGGCAAGGGAGTACACCCATGACCCAACCCAACTGACAGCCATTGCCAACACAGAGGGGTGGGAGAGGTGATGCCAGACAGACAGCAGGAATGCAGCTGCTTGAGCGCCATCACACACCCGGGTGCAGGCAGGAGTCAGACTCGGTGCCACTCTATGTGACCGCACAGCGCATCTGCGCCGCCCTGCCTAGGCTGGGGTACAAGGCTGCCAGTGGTGCTGTCAGTGCTGAGCCCGCCGCCGCCGCCGCCTCCTCATTCTCCTCCTCCATTCCTCTCTTACCCACCACGTCCCAGTGCTGTGCTGTGTGCCCACCCAGTTTAAATCTCCCTCCCCGTCTGGCGTTGTTACTCGTTGCCTAGCAGCGACGCAGCATGCTTAAAGTTTCTTCCCGGATATGTGGATCTTTGCTATAGGTTAATGTAATAATAAAGCATATTTTTGGGCATAGAAAGTATGCCATAGCAACACAGCAATAATTGTATTATTACAAAACAATAACACTAATGTAAAAAAAATTTAAAAATTAAAAAATTTAAGTTAAACAGAACAACAGGGATTTGAACCCATGGAATGATAGCTACAAATTGTATAGCAAGTGGGGATCTTAACAACTATGCCAACAGAGTTCTGTTGTTCAGTGCTGCTTTTATGTTGGTGTGAGATTTGCCAACAGTGACAATGGGTTTCCATGGAATCAAGGTTGGCTTTTTCAATGGCTTCTGCGAGGTAAACAGAGGGCAACGTGCGCCGCTGTCAGCAGGTCAAGAAACCACGCCCCCGTCATTCGTGCAGCAGCGATGGAGCAACTAATAATGATTGGTAAGTTAGCTGTACTTGAGTTTAAATTTCAAGTCTGTTCACGTTGACTGCAGCAGACTTTCTTATTGTTTACTGGATAACAGGAATTTAATTCTCTCCAACAGGAGAAGCGCTTTGGCGCTGTGCAGCGTATGCCATCGAGCAGCTGGGCACCATAGCGATGGTGCTGCAAGGACTGGCAGTTCTCCAGGATCGCCTGGGTGATTATGAAAGGCGTGCTTCGTGGACGTGGACCTTAGTAAGCAGTACTAATATAATGTCTCTGCTGCAGTGTTTGATAATGTGCGTAACGAGTTTTGTTTTTTTCCACCCCCTAGTTGAAAGACTTGAGCAGGACCGCAAGGGAGGAGATGCGAGTCATGCGAGCCCTAAAGGGGCGAGTTCTTGAAAGGCTGGAGCCTGCTGCAAGACAGGATGCGCCCGCAGTCGAGCAGGAGCCCTTCATAATTTTGATCCCGGATTAAACAGGGAAGTGGGACAGAACTCTTTTTAAAAAAATTTAAATTGAACAAAAATTGAAAAAGTTGAGAGTTTATTATATTCATTTTCTTACAAGGTTATATTTTTCTACTGGTTTTAAAGAGTTATTTTTAAAAATAGTTTCTTTATATAGTAATATTTATTTTTAGTCAATTTTGTATTAGTATATAACTTTTTTAAAGTTTTATGCCTAGTTGTGAATCTTTAATTGAAACAAAAATTACTTGTTAATAAATAAAAATATTTTTCACTTTTCTTTTTCCAGTACATCCAACAATGCAAATTTGTGTAGGCATATATATATGTGTGTGTGTGTGTGTGTGTGTGTGTGTGTGTGTAAAGAAATATATATGTATATATATTGTATATATACACATCTATACATGCACATATATAAACATGCACATACATCATATATATATATGCAGAGGAGTAAAGATATGTATGTGTATGCCTCTGCATACACATATGCATAGGCATACACATACGCACACGCACACACACACACACACACACCTAGGCCACACACACATATTTATCCGACGACACTCGTGGCGGTCGGCAAATGCATGGCCTGGGTGTATGGCCTGGATGGTTGCAGAGGGATCAGGGTGGGTGTGTGGCCTGGTGGAGGGGTGCAGAGGGAAACTATGCATCCATAGTTGGGATGGGAACTATGCATTTGAAT
>QEPC01007842.1:439871-468635 GCA_003113815.1 Sphenodon punctatus | reverse complement strand
AATTATTTATATTACAAAGTATGCCAAACACAGCAATAATTTTATGATTAACAAAACAAACAATAACACTAATGTAAAAGTAAAAAAATAAAAAAAATAAAATTACATGTAATAGTGGGGATTTAAACCAGCTGAATGACAGCTACAAATTGTATAGCAAACGGGGACCTTAACAACTATGCCAACAGAGTTCTGTTGCTCAACTCACTTCTTCTAGACTGAGGAAGTGCGGAATGAGGATTGTAAGAAACTCTTCTGCATGGACTTCACACTTCATTCCTTCAACTTTCTGAGCCGGTCCTATGATGTAAAAAATGACTCGGTCAACCAATACACAGGTCACTTTAAACTCCCACCAGGAGTTTTGGTCAAAAAATTGTACTTTGGAGATAAATTTACGTTGACATAAAAGATCAATTTGCCATAAAATAAAAACACCGTTCCTTGAACTCCCAACCAGAACATGTTGTCCATGCATGTATGTATTGAGAAAAATGGGCAGTTATTGTGGCACAGAGAGACACACACAGCACCAGCAGTCAGCGTGACAGCACAGCGCAGCAGCGGCTGCATAGTCATACTCCCTTTGCGGAACCGCGGTAAACGCTCATGACTGTCTCTCATATATTAAATTGGCGGAACACGGGAAAAGACCGCTGATTTTATGTGACAACAGTAACAATCAGCAAATCGGTGAAACACATACATGCCGCATCTGCGGATTCTTGTAGCGGCAGAATAGCGGGGTACCGAACCGAATTCTGCGAGGCGCAACGTGGGATGCCAAGGTTTAGGAATGGAATTGCGGTGCGGTAACAGCTGCTGCCGCATCAGCCCTATCAGCCAACGTATACCCTGACTCAGTCTCCTTCCATGTCTCCATAATACATGCGAGGTCAGCTGCCTGGTCCAGGATTAACTCCCGGACTGTCGCTGACTTATTTGCAATCAACCTCGCATTAACCAGCATCAGGCCTAGGCCAGTGGTCCTCTGGTTAATGATCACCACACTGTCTGTCCGGGGGGACATTGAGTGAGACAGGTATCAAACATCTGTCCCGCCTCATCAATCTAACACGCCTCCCAGAGGGACCATAATTCCCCCAGCCTGTCACAACCCCTATGGCTGGGGCTCCCCCTGGAGGCTGTCCTGCCAGGTCCATGACGGAGACCACCACCACCCAACACTCCACTATCCTCCCCTCTCAAAGGAGGATACTCGAAATCCCTCCCAGAGCAGTAACACCCAACCCTCTAACCAAAGGGAGTGACCCCCCCAACTCACACTCCCTCTCACTAGGGGAGCAGAACATCCCCCAAAAAACCACCATGCAACCTCCCAACTCACCCCCAAACAATAACCACCACCCCAAAACCTTTCACAAAAATAATACCACTAAACCCCCCACAACCCTAACCAACACAGTCATTTAATCACTACCAATATAACCCCTTCTTGCCCCTGGAATACCTCCCCAACTCTCCAAAATCTCCCCCCATCCTTCCCGGTCCCGCTAAGGACCACACCTAAGGACTAAGAATCAGCTGTACCAGACCTCAGCCCTACAGCTGCTGAACGGCTTCCAAACCGTGGACTGTCTTTGGCACCTGCCTTCGGCAGCTTGAGTCTTTCTTATAGGCTGGGGAAGGGGCAGAGCGGGGCAGCAAGCCAAGCAACCAATCCTGATGGCAGTCCCAACAACCACAGCTCCTACCAGTCAAACAGCCTTCAAGACAGAAGGGCCTCCCAATAGCCCTGGTCTCAGTTCCATTACCAGTTTCCAAACTGTCAAGTTTAGAAACTCTAGCTTGGGATAACACTGGGACATATTTTATACTGTGGCAGCAGCATTATTAAGGGAGTTCCATCTGTAGTGCCTTAAGATCTGAGCAGTGGGAAGTTTATTTATTTATTTTAAACATTTCTGAGTCCCCCCCCCCGTCCCTATGTACAGCTTCATAAAAACAATCAGTAAAAACATTTTTTAAAACAGCACAATGCATTTAAACTTAAAATAGGATTGGGAAACAGAAAAGTAAAGGTAGGGGAGAGCCAAAACCCTAACACACCCCTCCTCCCTCTTCCCCAAAGGCCTGGGCGAACAGCCAGGTTTTACAAGCCCGCCAGAATGTCAAAAGGCTTGGAGCCAGGCGAGCTTCCTCCGGGACGGAGTTTCAAAGATGCAGCCCGGCAACCTAGAATGTCCTCTCCATTGTAACTCCCCACTTAACACAGGGAACCTCTAAGAAGGCACCCCCGGCAGACCGAAGGAGCCATTCTGGGGCACGGAGGGCGAGGCAGTCCCTGAGGTATGAGGGGCCCAGACTGTGAAGGGCCTTATAGATTAATACCAATACCTTGAACCTGGCTCGGCACACTATTGGCAACCAGTGCAGAGTCCGGAGCACTGGTGTTATGTGCTCTCGACGACCCATCCCCGTCAGGAGCTGGGCCGCCGCATTCTGCACTAGCTGCAGCCTCCGAACCAGGAACAAGAGCAGCCCCGCGTAGAGCGCATTGCAGTAGTCCAGCCTCGAGGTAACAAAGGCATGGATGAGGGAGGCCAGATCCAGCCCGGAGATGTATGGACGCATCCTCCGCACTAGATACAACTGGCGGAAGACGGCCTTTGCCACCACCTCCCCCTGTCAATCCAGGCGGAGATCCGAGTCCAACACCACCCCCAGACTCCGAACCTGCTGAGCTATAGGAGGACGAACCCGCCCAATCAGGGGGTCCGACACCTCCCTCACCCTCCCCACCACCATCACCTCCATCTTATCAGGGTTGAGCTTCAGTCTGCTCTGCCGCATCCACTCCGCCACGGCCTCCAGACACTGGGATAGCAACAAGACAGCAGGGTCTGGGTCAGCTAAAAAAGAGAGATACAGCTGAGTATCATCAGCATATTGGTGACAACGCACCCCGAACCCTCTCACGACCTCCCCCAAGGGCTGCATATATACATTGAATAATAAAGGAGACAAGATGGAACCCTGCGGAACGCCACAGGACAAGGCGCAGGGGCAAGATGTTTCAGCTCCCAGCACCACCCGCTGGCTTCTCTCCGAGAGGAATGAGCGGAACCATTCAAGAACAGTCCCGTCCAGACTCCCCCAAGTCTCGCAGCCGTCTCAACATCAGTCCAAGCAGCCGAGAGATCTAGCAGGATAAGAAATGTAGAACATCCTACATCCATCTCCCGGTGGAGGTCGTTGACCAAGGCCACCAAAACTTTCTCAGTGCCATAGCCAGGACGGAACTCAGATTGAAAAGGGTCCACGAAACCGACGCTGTCCAGATGCACCTGGAGCTGGATCGCAACCACCCGCTCAATGACCTTCCCTAAAAAGGGAAGGTTAGAGACAGGTCGGTAGCTGGCAAGTGCATCCACATCTAATGATGTTTTTTTCAGCAAGAGGTGCACCACAGCCTCCTTGCGGCAGGGCGACAACCTCCCCTGCTGTAGGGACGCATTGATCATTCTCGTCAGCACCGTCCCAAATGTTTCCCTGGAGGCTTTCACCAACCAGGACGGGCAAGGATCAAGTTCACAACTGGTGGCTCTCACAGACCCCAGAACATCCACCGCATCGGCTGGTGTCACTTCTGAAACTCCCCCCACAAAGTTGGACCAGACGGGTCCTCCGTGACCTCGCGCTCCCCATCTACTGCCCCCAACCCAGTGTCAAAGTCACTCTGAATTCGAGCGATCTTGTCTGCAAAGTAGGTGACAAACTCCTCACAGTGGGCCTGGGACAAGTCCCCATCCAGGCGGAGGGAGGCCGGACTGACCAGCCCCCGCACCACCCGAAACAGCTCCGCCGGGCGTGACTTTGCAGACGCTATGAGGGCAGCAAAGAATTCCTCCTTTGCTGTCCTCATAGCCTCAACATAGGACCGCAAATGGGCCCTATGGAGAAGTCGGTCAGAGTCAGAGCGAGTCCGATGCCAGCATCGCTCTAGCCTCCTGCCTACTTGCTTCATACACCGCAGCCCCTCTATTACCAATAATAATAATAATAATTTATTTGGGCATAGCTTTCGCCGTCACCAAAACAAAAACTTTAAAAACACACAAATAAACAACCGTACACAAAGCACAACTTAAAAAAATTAGGAAAATAAACTTATCTATGAATCTAATCATTCAACAGGGTGTTCATATAATAGAAGGAGGGTGTTTCAAGTAAAACATAATCCATCCCAATAAATATTGACAATCATCTAACACATTTCTCTTGGTAGCTTATCAGCACAGGTGTTAATCAGTCGCAATTCCATTTAACTATACTTAATCCATATCACTAAATCAGTTAGTCAGTACCTTTAAGTTCTGCCTCGAGTTGTACTCTAAGTTTAGAGCAAATCTGAATGTATATGGCTACAGCCTTAAGCTCATCCAATTGTGTGAGACTTAATATTCTTTCCAAGTTGACTTTATCATCCAAACACTGAATGCCCTCCAAAAGTGGGGAAATCCAGGTCTCTCTAAGTTGAGAGTACAAAGAGCAAGTAAATAGTATGTGATCTATGGTCTCAATCTTCCTATCATTGCATAAACATAGCTGCAAATCTTTAAATATAGCCTGATATCAACCCTGAACCATAGCCGTCTCAATTAGATGAAGCCTCAGCAAAGTAAAATTTCTTCACAATACTGGGAAATCGAGTATATCCAAATACTTTTCCAAACTGAATATTGTCTTAATTCGAGTCAAACCAGGAGCTACCTGCCATGCTGACAAGACACCCAGATCTTCCTGTCTTCCTATATCCAGAGCTCTGTTCTTTAATTGGATTTTTTGTTGACGAGGGATCAATTGCCATAATGCAGCTATGGAAAACCCCATTTTGAAAAGGTAATTATAAAAAGAGCTAATCCAGGGGTATACTATCGAGGCAGTATTGGTTAGTTCCTCTATAAGACATTGGTATAATAGTGATGACGGATCTTGATGAATAATTCGCACCCAAAAGTTAACAAAAGCTGATTTGCGTAAACTGTCTATTTAGAATGTTTCTGTCTCCGTTCTTACTACTGCACCGGGGACAGATTGAGAAACTCCTAGTAATTTCCTTAGGAATTTATTTCAGACAATCTCCAGGTTCTTAGCTGGAGGAGCCGGAATTATTTCCTACCCAAACAAAAGTAGACTGAACTTTGGTTTGATAAAAGTTACCAGAATCAAATCAGACCATTCTTCTCTTAATTTGCTGATCATTTCGGTGATGAGGAGAAAAGGAGGAAAAACTTACAGTAGCCCTCTGAGCTATTTCTGGAAAAAGAAGTACACCATCTCTATTACCTGCATGCACCATTTGGTCATGTACAAGAAAACCTTTTGTGGCAAAGAAATCTATCACTGGTTCCCAAAATGTCTGGGATATTAGGTTGCATGCTGACTGGCTCAGGACCATTCTCCTGGATCATTGCCTTTATGATGTGTCAATCAACTGTTTTGTTCTCCTCCCCTATTACATGGATTTCCTTTATGGAGATAATTTTGAGATTCTATTTGAATCCTCCATGTTGTTTTAATTCCTCTGCCTCCAAATGCTCAGATTCTGAAAACTGACCCTCTTCTAGAGAGGATTCTGAATCCGATTGACTTGTGGAAGGAGAGCACCCTTTTTTGCTTTTCTTAGATTTACCCCTTTGCCTCTAGCAGTCATAATCAGAACCAGGATTTTACATCTTTGTGGCCTTCTGTTTCTTATAGGCCTGCTACAGGTTTTTAGTCTTCACAATGGGTATTTTCAGACGTTATAAGACCACGCTCAACCACAGTCAATACCCTGTGGTGGGGAATGGCCTCGTAACATCTGTTGGGGAACCAGAAGTTCCACCCCCCCAGATGTTAACCACGGCCAATCGCGACGGGGAATCACATTCACCACGCGATCACGGAACTGGCGGGGCCGGCACCGACCGCGTGGTGAATGTGATTCCCCACTGCGATGAAGGGGCCCATCTCGTCTGGACGGAAACCACGGCCCAGAATCCCCAGTGGAATTCCGGGCCGTGGTCAATTCGGATGGGCGCTTCGGCCACATTGGCCGTGGTGCCTGCCCATCTCCCCAGAGGGCGGGCAGCGGGGGGGCAGGGCCGTGCAGCCGCACGTTGCACCGCACGGCCCCACCCCGATCAGCCAGCACGTCTGTTGGACGTGACAGGCTGATTCCGGCAGGGAATCTGAAGAGTGATTCCGGGACAGGGCAAATGCCGCCCCGTCTCATCTGAAATCACCCAATGTGTGGTGGAGGATTCAGAGAAAGCCAGATTCTCAGTGTTTGGCAGACTTATCCCCGCTGTCCTCCAACATACCATTGCCAATAGCAGACTGTAAGATGTGCCCCCTGCATCACATTTTAGAGAGCACTGATTTTTTCCATTTGTCTCCCATTCTTATGACTGATAGTTTCCCTTTTTCAGCTTCCCTGAAACCTTCAAGAGGGAAGGATTGTTCCTCTCTTCAGAACAAATCTCATGGACAACTAAACCCTTTGAGTCCTCACAGACTGCAGGGGGACTCAGGGGCTGGCTTCGGTTTGCAGGTCATAAAAATACAGATTGCCAAATTACTTAATCAGCAATTAGTAAAAGTTTCCTCAAAATTTTACCTCTGTTAACAAAGGGGTAAAACAACAAACTGATGAAGACAAATGAAGGATGGATTAATGACAGCAATAATGCAACATGCTCTGAAAAATCCTCTGTTCAAATGCCGCATCAACTGACACTTCCATCTTATAATGTTTGCTGAATGAACACAGAGATGATCAAGTTGCCACTCTAAAAATTTTGGAGGTGATGTAAGACCTTTCTTTTTAAGTAAAGAACTTAGTGGGCGGGGATAGGAATTAGGTGAGAAGTTGTTGGGTGGTTGGGGTTGGAGTTGGGTAGGGTTTTTTTTGCTGAATTTTATTTTAATGAAATTAAAATACAATTTTATTTTAATGAATTTTATTTTTAGGGTTATTGTGAGCCGCCCTGAGTCTTTGGGAAAGGGTGGGGTAAATGTTAATAAATCAAAAAATAAAATAAATGGTATAAAAGTCATTGTTAAAGTGACGATGACTCTCCAACTTCACTCTCTGAAACCCATCTAGCACATGTGATACTAGAAAAACCACTTTGATTGAAAGAGAGACTTCCCTTTGAGCTACTGTCAGAGAAGGTTGGTGTATCCTGCTACTGAAGAAAGGGGAGGATTGTATTGGACCCACCTGCTCATCCCCTCCTTTCTGTCCCATCATTCGAGGTACTCAAGGGCTGCTGGTTGCCAAGGGCAGTGGCCCTGTGCACCGCCCGAAGGGCAACGACCAAAGGGCACTGGCCATTTAGTGGCAGCAAGTGGCAGGGAGCCCTGTGTCTTTGATAGTGAATGAAGAAGTTACAGGAGCAGAGGAACAGTAGTTCTTACTTTCAAGGACCCACATTTGCCTTTGCTTCGCCCTCATCCTCCAAAGAGAAGAAGGGGCTCCTGTGTGCTGGACTTATTACCAACTGTTCCATCTGTGAATTTTACATGTCATTTAAGGCCGGAAGTTGATTGGAGAAGGGGCTTTTTGGACTGTGTGTTGGGCCTGATTATTATCTGCTGCACCTATGAGCCCCCCGCCGCCTTTGATAAGAAATTGATGGTTGCCTGGAGATGGTAGCCCTAGGTGGTGCCTGAAGTGTGATGATCTAAGAGCGCTGGCCAGCTGGCGACTTGTTAGCAGGCCATAGTGACTGTGACTGGCTAACCGCCTGTTTGGTTTTCATTTCATTATTTAAGTTTTGGTATTAATTTAGATAAGTTTTCTGTTAGGTATTAATATCTGCTGTTTTACCAACGTTATTAAGGTCAGGAAGGATTAGACCCTCCATGGACTCAGCCGGAGCAAATGCTAACACTGACAGCCTCTACTTCGTTAATAACTGAAAGTAAATTGCCTGTTCAAGAAAAGTGAAGAGTTTACTTTAATAGGATCTCTCCCTCCCCCTCACAAGATGCCTTAGCACCTGGACTGCTATGTCTAGGGTCTGCTGTTAGGAATAGCTAAAGTGAAAGTTGGGCTGACCCCTCTAATAACTCATGTGGTTCTGTGGTGGGGCCAGAGGAGATAACCCCGCATGGTACCCCAAATACCCCTTTGAGTGAGCTTGTGGACAGCTCCTGTTGTCATGGTAGGGGCTGTCCCTCTTCCTTTTTCTCCTCTTTTGCTGTGAAAGAACTTCTGGATATTAAAGAATACCTGGGAATCTAAAGACATTGATGGGTGGATTGGGGTATGAGTCTGAGCAATGAAAATCTGCCAAGTCAAAACCCTCAGAACCGAGGACCCATGTGGAACTTAAAGATGCCTCAATTCAGGTTCAGATTCTGTCTCCCAAAACTGCTAATGTGTCCTCTGAATTTGGGTTAGACACTCAGTTGACTCCTGGATTATATTAGATGACTGCTTCCTTGACCCATTGCTTGTTACTGGCCAAAAGACTCTAGATAAGATTGCGCCTATATTGCAAGGTGAGACACCCCAGAGTTCGATCTGAGGGAGTCCAAAAAGGGCTTTTTCCTCTGAACCAGAGGGAAATTTTGGAAGGGATACTGCATTAACTTTTTCAGTTGAGGGAGGAGCCCCTATACCCAATGACTTCTTGTTGGTCAGGGGAGCACCCACAGAGGTTTGTCTGGCTGAAATAGGCATAGATGGGCCACAGCTTTAGTTTTTAACTTTCCAGTTAGAGGCAGGTTTTTGCTCCACCTGCTTTTGAATGATGAAACAGCAGATTTTGTGTCAGCTGATACAGATTACCGTCTGAATGTGGGCTCAATCGTAAGTATTAGACAAATACTTCCACGGAGTTTATTCAAGTGATTTGAAATCTCGTTTGTAGATTGGCCTTCAGTGCTGGGGATTTGGGAGCACACACATCAGCTGAAGTATCTAGGAGTGTTCCTTGACAGAGTGGAAAATACTTTAGCTAGATCAATTTTGTATAGTTTAGCAGTTAGGGTTGTTTTGTCTGGGGCACTGTCTCAGGTTCCTTTTATGTTAGTTACCTCAAACCTTTAAATGGCTACCGTTCATTCACTCAGGGTTAGGCCAGAGGTCAAAGGGGGAGTAGTGGTTGGGAGATCTTTTTCATCTGTTGCCCCTGGGAGTGACGCTGTGATCGAGTTGAGAGCTGAAGATGAAGTTAGTCTTGCTGGATCCTTGGAGGCATTTTCTCCATGACTGGCTCCAGTGTCCCAAAATAAATACCCAGTTAGTTTGAAAATCCTCTCGTGGAATATAGCAGGGGTTAGAGTAAGTTAGGTGATATGGAGTGTCATGAATTTCTCTCAGGTTTTGCTCTTTTTATAAGAAACTTGGTTGGGTCCAGAGGATGTAGATATTGTTTTTCTTCCTGGCTTTGCCTTCCACATGGTGGCAAGCATTAGGAAAGAAAAGTTAGGGTGGCATGATGGTGGTCTGGCTTTTTGGTATCACCCAGATTGGATATTAAGATCGCCTCTATTAGGACTGAGAGTGATTTTCTCCAAGCCTTCCACCTTATTCTGCCAGATGGCAATGATTTGGTGACTCTGAATGCTTATCTCCTGGCCCAAGGGTTCTGCCGCTTCTAATGCTGAGCTTTGGGATATTTATTTATTTATTTCCTTGCATTTATATGCTGCCCCCCTCCTGCACAAGCATGTTGGAACTCACCACTGATTCTTTGTTAGGTGAGTTCCCTTATACAATTATATTTTTTTTCATAAGATAAAAAAAGGGAAGCTGTTTATGGCCTTTGTGGACTTTATCAAAGCGTTTGATACCATCTCTAGACCAAGACTTTGGGCCAAACTTAAAGCTTTGAGCCTTGATGCTAAGCTGCTGTCTGCTATATGCCAACTATATTCGGACAATGAGGCCAGGATTAAACTGGGAAACACCATAGGTCAGAAAGCATTTCCAATTCAGAGAGGAGTACGCCAGGGGTGTGTCCTGGCACCACTCTTCTCTAATTTGTATGTGGCAGACCTGATCCCCTATCTTAAAACAGATGATACCCATTCACCTAGGGTGGGAGACATCCAGGTGTGCGCAGTACAATTTGCAGATGATCTGGTGCTGCTGGCACAAACAGAGATAGGACTGAAACGATTATTAGAGAAATTATACTTATACTGCCAGTCCAATGGTCTGATAATAAATGATCAAAAATCTAAGATTCTAATTGTGGGGAAGAAATCAAAAATCCCCAAATGGAAAGTGTCAGCAGGAACCCTTGATATTGTTAAGGTGCATAATTACCTGAAGGTTACCTTCACCTCAAGGGGCACATGGAAGGCTACCAAGACCACACATGTACTGTGGCTACCAAGCCACACATGTACTGATCAGAGCTATGAACCTGTCTAAGGGGGTCTCAGTTTCCACATCCGTACGAATCTTTAGCGCAAAGATTCCTCCATCAGCTGCTTTTGGGTTGGAAATTATACCATCTCCAGATGTAAGGCTCCTGGAAAGAGTCCAAAATCTGTTTCTGCATAGACTCCTGAAGGTGGGACTGATCATGCCAGGGTCAGTACTAAGGGCAGAAACGGTGTCTACTCTATCAATATAGATGTCAAGCAGTCTCTGGTATGGTACTGGCTCAGGCTGCTGCAACAGCAGGAACAACATCTTTCCCTGCAATGTCTTAAGGAGGAGCTGTCCCATGGGGGGACAAGATCCTAACAATGGATTACATATTTGGGGGATGTACTTAACAGTATGGGCTTTTCACTTGAATATCTGATGGGGAAAAGGTTTAACGTGATCAAAAGTGAAATGATCCAGAGATTGCAGGAGCAGGCCAAAAAATATGATCTAGCCTCTGTTGCCAAATGGAAGGTTGTCCCAATATCGGCCCAGGTTAAGAGTGTTTGGTTGTTTGAACCCTATCTAGATAAGATTGGGAACCCCAAATTGAGAAGGAGCTACACCCTCTTGAGATTTGGAATGGGCCAAACAGCTGTGACTGAGGGTAGATACCAACGTATAGCATATGACCAGCGTCGCTGTCCTTGTAGTAAGGACGAAATTGAAACAGTGGAAACATTTTTGCTGAGGTGCCCGTATTATAAGTTGTTGAGGGAATCCTGGTTTTCTCCCCTTTTGAGGGTGGGCTCTAGCTTCGAGTCAGTTGACTGTTACTCAAATTTACTCGGGTTATCTTCGGCTCAAGATAGTCAGGCTCTCTCAACTTTTGTGCTCCTAGCATCCAAAAGATCATATCTTAGGGGAAAAATGAGAAGGGAAATGATCGTGTGTAATAAGGAGTTTTAGGGTAGGTCTTGATTTATTATCTGACTGGAGGTTTTGGGGGTTTGGGGGATTCCTTATTGGACATGTATGCCATATGGCAAGGATATGTAGATGTTGGTCTTATAAAATGGAAGAGTGTTTGAGCAGTATTTTGTAATCTGTTCTTTGTATACTGTATCATAAATTGTATTTTATTGGGTTCATTTTATCCTATCTTATTTTATTTTATTTCGTTCTATTAATTAATTAATTAATTTATTTATTTATTATTATTATTATTATATAGTATCTTATTTTTGTTACATTAGGCTACGGCGATGGCTATACGCCTCAATAAACTAACTAACTAAACAATTTTTTCTCTTATTAGGCGATTTTAATGCTTGCCTGTGATTGGGAGAAGACAATGATTCATGTACCCTTTCTGACAGTTTTAACTTGGTTACTTTAATACCTCAGAGATGCTCCAAGGATCTGACCCAAAATAGAGCTGGTCTTATCAAAGTTAGCTAGATTAATCCAGATCCATGGTACTAAAGCCCAAATTAAGAACTTTGTGGAATGTAGGAAGGGTTATAGAAGTTTATTACAGAAGAAAAAATACGGGCATCTATCCCTGTGGCTAGATTTTGAACATGCAGCTGTGGAAATAAACTCTAGTTCTTTTTGGAAATTAGTGGGCTGGGGTTATGGTAATTTTTCTGTCAATATTGACGTGGTGGTCCCAAAGACAGAGTGGGAATGTCATTTCTTTTTGTTAAATAATGACACTGCCCCATAAATGTCTGTTTCAAACCACCCAATTTCAAAACACTCAAGTTGCCTTTTTGACCCCTGGTAACAGATGTGGAGGTAAAGTCCTGTATATTACTACATCAGAATAATAAGGACCCTGGAGAGGACTCCATTCCTGCAGAAGAATTTAAATAAAATGCAGATTGGTGAGTTTCTCTATTAGCCAGGCTTTTACCTATATAAACAATACTGGACAATTTCCCTCAGGATGGGCCATAAGCACTATTATCTATGTAGTTCTCTGAGCTTGTACAAATTTACAATGTGGCCCCTGGGACAGAAACATTTCCCCACCACTGTTGTAGTATATCGGCCTTCAGACCAAAGTACAATCCCGCCTGCAAGAAAAGGAACACTCCTGGGTCCCTGTTCTTAAAACAGCTGCACCACTGTTTGCGCCACTGGATGAACCAGTTCCATGTCACCACATAAATTTCCACACCAAGGATGGGTGGGGGGGTGGGGGGATGTTTTCTGTTTTATTCTGTGGCATCCCCTTTTTGATCTGTTTGGGTTTATTTATTGGTTTTATAGTTTTGTATGTTTTTAAATATTTTATATTTGCAAGTCCCCTCGAGCTACTACATGTTGGAGAGGCGGGGTAAAAATATTGTAATAAATACATTTTAAAATAATCTTATTTGTTCACTCCCTTCTGGAAGACAATAGGGTATCAAAAAGTGTCCCTGAGTATCCCATACAACACTCAGCTGCTCTTTTTTTCACAGCCAGACAGATAGTGAGAGTTTTCAAGTATCTGGGTATAGTACTGGACTCTGAAACATATTGTCCTCCCATGCAGGGGCCCTGCTACTGCCATGTCCAAAATCCAAGGTTGTCATTGTGACAGTGTATTCTGTAACAGTTAAATTGTATAAGGCTGAAGAGGAACAAGACCAGACTGTGAATTCTTACTTCTTTTCCTGAACTAAGTGTGTTTTCTGCTAAAAGAACAAGCTGGAGTTAGAAGGAGATAAGAGAAGAATGTAGCCAACAACAAACCTTGTCTTCAGGACAAAGGCAGAGGGCAAAGAGAGCAAGCTGGATGTAGCTGGAATCAAATACAGGGGCAGTGGTAAGGACTAGCTCCCACCTTGGGAGTGCTAGTGTGAATAGAGAGCCATTTTGGGGAGCTCTTTTCACCACCAACAAAAGACTAGTAACAGCTCTCCCCATCACCTGTTTGTACTGGCCATAAAAACAAGAGGCAGGTATGTATGAATGTATCAGACAGACAGACAGATAGACAGACAGACTTGTTTGGTGAAACTAATAAAGCTAAGAGGTTTTACTTTACACACGTGTCTCTCTGTTTATAATCAAAGTGGCGACTCTGGGACTGTTCCTACCTTATAGATATTATCCTCAGGAATAATAAAAGAACTAAAGTCACTAGTTCATGTGACATCATGGCCAATACAGGACCACTAAGATTACCAATTCCTCCTGCTCTCTGATCCGATGAAGAACTTGTGGGATGATCAGAAAACAGGGGTTGGGTGGGGGGGAGAAGACGCATACAGAAGTCCAGTTGGCTCAGGATGTGGACAGTGCTTCCACCCCTGTGGCTGCTGGATCTCCTTTACTTGCTAGAAACATGGGAACTTTCTTGTTGATACTGGTGGCAAACAGATCCATTATTGGAGTGCTGAACTGGTTCTGAATCAGCTGAAAGGCCCTCTGGGACCACTCTCCTGGATCCATTTCGTGATCTCTCAGCCTGTCTGCTTGTGTGTTGAGCAAGCCTGTGATGTGATGCGCTTTCATCAGCAACAGATGGATCTCTGCCCACTGGATCAGAAGAGATGCCTCTTCTTGCAAGGACTTCAAATGTGAAACTCCCCAATGACTGATGAAGGCAATCGTCATCGTGCTGTTCATATGAACGAGAACATGGCTGTTATTCAGCCAGTGAGAAAACCATAGCAAGGCCAGGTGCACACCTCTCAGTCCCAGTCTACAGATGAGCCACATCCATGGTGAGAGTCAGTTGCTGGGGCACCCCCCACCCCAAGAAGCATACTCAGGGTGAAACATTTTGTTTGGGACCAGCAGCTCAGCAGTTCCTTGACCCGGGTTGGAACCTGTATCACCAGGTGTACATGAAATGCTATCTCTTGCTGGTAGGGACATAGTAGACTCTGTAGTAGCCACGGGTGAAATCTGACCCAGGCTACTGTGTCAAGACAGGAAACCATGCAGCTCAGAACTTGTGCACGGAACATCAGACTGGAGTGATCCTTCTAATAAAGGTGTCTTACGAGACCCCGAATCATCTCCTCCCTCTCGAAAGAGAGGAACACTTAGTCCTTCATCATGTCCAACTGCACCGCAAGATGCACAACATATGTTGATGGCACCAGGCAGCTCTTCTCCCAGTTGACAAAAAACCCGTGGGTCCCTAGGTAATTTATCGTCAGCTGGTCTCTCTTCCCCTAGGTTGAAGACAGGGACCTCACCACTGGGTCGTCTAAATAGGGTTAGGCATGGAATCCTTGCCCCCTCAGACATGCCACCAGCACTACCAGGATCTTTGTGAAAACTCAGGGCAATGAGAAGAGCCCAAATACGAGTGCCCAAAATTGAACATGTTGATCCACAAAGGCGAATCTCAGAAACTTCCATTGGGAAACCCTGACTGGCACATGTAAATAAGCCTCCCATAGATCTATCGTAGTCAGGAAGACACCGGAGCACAGAGCGCTCATGATTGATCGCAGAGTCTCCATTTGGAACTTTTGATATCTCACCCTCTTGTTGAGTGCTTTGAGATCGAGGATTGCTCATACATTCTCCCATTCTTTTTTTATACAGTATGGTAAATGAAGTATACGCCAGAATGCCTCTGATATTCTGGCACTCGGTCTATGGCCCCTATGTTCAAGAGATGCTGAATCACCTGCATGGATTTCCATGCTTCACAGGGTCCTGCAACACTGGTGATGGGAAGAAACGACCCCAGGGGGGAGATAGAAGGGAAACAAACTTGATTGCATATCCCCAAGAGATTGTCTCCCAGACTGCGGCCAATGTTGTTACTGCCAACTGCTCTTGATTTGGAGGGGAGACTGACCTTCCATGGATGTAGCCAAATCTAGCAACAGGCCACTATGTTGGTAGCCATTGCCCGAGTGTTCAGTTGAACCATGCCAAGTGGCGTCCGTATATGCTGATGGGAGGGCCAATTCCTTGAAACAGTCCTTCAGCTCCTTTTGATCCACTTTCAGAGCCTGGTCACTAGCCCACAAATAAGCAGCTCAGCTAAAGCTGGAGGCTGATGATGTTGCTCTGAGAATCAAGAGAGGCCTTGCGATTCTTCCTGTGGGCAACTTCCACCTTTCTGTACAAGGGGTTCTTAGGGAACCCCTCCCCCTCTGCTTGGAGAGCTGCAGACTTAGCTAGGTCCACTGTCTCTGCATCAACCCTAGGTAACATTACAAACTCCTCCTAGGCTTTAACACTGATTAAAAGTGATTTATAAACTTAAGGGGCCCTTTGAACATAACATGCTGCTCCCACTTCCTCCTGATAGTATCAATGTAAAACTGAGGCAAGGTTAGCTCAGACACACCTGTGCTCCCCTCTCCTCGCACGGGAAATGCCCTTTTATTCTCCTTGGGTGGCTCAGGGGTCTCAATTGGGGGGGGGGGGGGAATTTCTAGTACCACAGCAACTTTGGCTAGCAGTCTCTAATAGTTCAGTCTCAAATAACCTCTCTTCTTCAGGCTCCTTTCCCTTATCTGTCTCAGTCCCTGACAACTCCCCATCCACTTTCACGGGGGGAGAGGAGGAAAGATGAGGAAAGGGGAGGGGGAGTATTTAAGGTTCTTTTTTGCATGGCATGAGGGGGGAGGCTTCTTTCTACCCCACTTGCTACACCTCACATGCCCCCTGGAGTGGCCATGGAGAGCTCTCTTTCTGTTCCTTCTACACTTGCGATGGGAGCAGGAGGAGAAGGAAGACCTGGAGGAGTTGGAAATCTCCAAGGAGTCAGAGCAGATGAGGAAATGGCCTCTTATTTATTTTATTTATTTATTTATATGTACATTTTTACCCCATCCCTCTCACTACAAGCGACTCAGGATAGCTCACAAAATTCATAATTAAAACACAACATAAAACATATTAAAACTCTTATGCGCAAAACAGTAACACACCCACAGTGCAGAAAAAAACCCAATTTTACCCCGACATACCCATCCCATCCCACCCTTCCCTCCTCCACCACCAAAAACCTGGCAGAAAAGCCAGGTCTTACAATTTCATTAGAAGGCAAGATGATTCAGGCTGAGGCGAACCTCCACCGGGAGTGAGTTCCAAAGCGACGATGCAGCCGCCGAGAATGCCCTCCTGTCTGTCTGAACCCGTCGGTAACATGGGACTTCCAGAAGGGCACCCCCAGACGACCTAAGGGCCTACCAGGGGCCCAGGGGGTGAGATGATCACTCAGATAAGTGGGGCCTAGACCATGAAGGGCTTTAAAGGTCAATACCAGCACCCTGAATTGGGCTCGGAAGACATTAGGCAGCCAGTGCAGTGATCAGAGCACAGGTGTTATGTGCTCCCTGCGCCCCGTCCCAGTAAGGAAATGGGCCGCCGCATTCTGCACTAGCTACAGCTTCCGAACCGTCATCATGGGAAAACCCATGTAGAGCGCATTGCAACAGTCTAGCCTCGAGGTGACGAACGCATGGATGATAGTGGTGAGACAGGAGTCTCAGACATGTGGGTGAAGCCTTTTCACCAGATGTAAGTGGAGGAAGGCGCCCCTGGCTACAGCCAACACCCAAGAATCCAGGCGTAGCTGCGAGTCCAGGAGCACCCCTAGGCTCTGCAAAGATGGAACCAAAGGAGGACAGACATCCCCAATAATTGGAGAGATCTCCTCACCCAGATCACCAGTCCCACCAACTAGCATCACCTCTGTCTTATTGGGATTAAGCTTCAGTCAGCTCGACCTTATTCAATCCCTCACAGCAGCCAGGCAGCAAGGAGACAGCGGGGCCCGAGTCAGATGAAAATGCAAACTGGTCTTGCACCTCTACAGTCAAGTAGACGTGCTAGATGGAGGTTTACAGAAGATAATGGTCTGACCACGGTAAAGGTGAACATACTCCACCCCCAATCATCTGAGCCCCCTCGTCTCAAGATCAGTGCAGAAAATAGAGTCCAGAGTGTGCCCCCACTTATGTGTCGGGCGCCTCACCATCTGGAACAGACCCATGGTTGCCATGGCAGCCATGAAATCTTGCTCTACCCCTTGCAATCCTGACTTGGCATGGATATTCGAGTTCCCCAAGACAATAAGTCTGGGGGACCTCAAGACCAGGTCCGAGATGAGAACTGCTAGAGCATGAGAGGGTAAGGCTCCTTTTGTTTTCTTGTATGAAAAACATCTCTCTCAAAAGTCTCACACAGCACAGAGCAGTCAGGGATGCTGCTGTGCACTGGGGTGCCTGGTACACCAGCAGAATCCCCAACCTGTCCCTGGCCAGACCCTCCAGTCTGTTCCCAGTCAAATCAATCACAAGGTGGGGGCACTCTATCCCACACTCAGTCTGCACTGAAAATCTCAGTCTTATGGGGGAAAGACTTTACCCCCTGGGACTATTCCCCTCATGGCTCCGCAGGGATGCTGGGGGGAGTGCCCCATTAGCTCCTACAAACCCTGCTGATGATCTATTGCTGTCATAATGGATTTGAGAGTTTCCACTCGAAAAGCCCAGTGTACTGATTGAGTCTCTTGAGATCTAAGACCGCCTCTAGTCTCTGATTCTTTTTGGTACAAGAAACAGCATGGGATATAAACGTCTCTCCTTTTTAGGAGAAGGAACTGGCTCACCTTGTCTTTAACAGAGATTCATTATCTCGCCATGTCTGTTGATGCTTGCAGTGATTCTTGGAAACTGGAACACAAATGCAAAACTCTCGTTCTCTTTTCCCATTCTTATTGTAGATATTGAGGTGGAAAATCACTGATTGGACGGTTTACTTCAGTTCAAGATGACCACCATGTTTGCTTTATGTAGGTTACTTTAGGTCAAGAGAACAACGAGTTTGCCTGCTTCAGCAGCTTTGCCGGGACCTTGAAGATAACCCTATATGGTCATGTAAGTTAACTGTAGAAATTAAAAAAATCAGGCTAGGAGCAGGCTTTTCCCCAGCAACAAGCAAGAAGCCAATCATAATGAAGCAGAAATGATATGCTACTAACCCTAGCTGCGCAGAAACACCACACCCTGCTTAGGGGCATAACAGAATGTATATAAGCTATTGGCCAGGATAGCCCTTTGTTCCAGGATTCTAAGATTCCTGGAACCCGCAGCGCTGTGTTTTTCTGGTATGTATCTGATATCTGAAATAAACTGATTCTGTCTGACTTCTGAGCAGCCTCCGCTCATCCCTTTGACTAAATCCTCGACAATTTCTGGTGCTGAAACCCAGGAGAGAGGAACATAGGACTCCGGAGGAATCCTACGGCAAGTGCTGCTATTCTGTTATTACAGGGGACGCCCTGCCTCTGGGTGTGTAGATATTAGCACCTAGTTCTTCAGAGTACCCCAGAGATTTGGTATTTGATCTGTTATTATGGGTTCAGAAGAGTCTAAATTGCCCCCGGGCGATACCCTGGTGGGCTACATGGCTCAAAAATACGGCCGCCCAGCGTGCCATCATGTACAGAAATGGCATTTTTACACTGCAGACCAACCGGATTTGCAGTTTCCTTTAATTGGGTCTTTTTCCATTCCTTTCTTGACTCACTTAAGGTTAAACCTTGAGTCCAATCATCCCCGCCAGATGGATGCCTGGTATCTGTGGGACGATGAAACTAATAAATCCACTGTTCAGGAACGTTTTTCTCCTCGTCCCGAGACATCGGGATCCCTTTCAAAATACCCTCTGTTTCCTGTCACTTCTCCGACTCTCCCTTCTCCCAAACCTGTTTCACCCCCAGTTCCTAGCATGTACCCTACTTTACCAGACCCTCTTTTAGATGACTCGTCCCCCTCCATATATTTCCCCACCTCCGCCTAACACCAATTCCGCCCGAAGTTCTACTAACCCTTTCCGCACTACCGCCCGAATACACCTTTCTTCTCCTTCCCACCACTTAACCCCTTCCACCTCTCCAGCATCACTTCCTGTAGAGGATGAAAACACACAGGACTTCTCCTCTCCTATGGCGAGTCGCACCCGCTCCCACAAAACAAGACCCTCGTGCGGCCACCTTGAATTAGAACCCGAGGGGGAACTAATAAATCTTCAGGCTCCCCTAAGAGAATACCCTCCCCAGGGAGCCGACGGCCAGGTTACTACTATACATATGCCCTGGACGCCGGCTGATATTATGAATTGGTCAAACACTTTCCCGAAACTTAGAGAGGCCCCAGGTGAATTTCAATCTAAAATGCGACAGGTGGTCAGGGTTTAAAGACCTACCTGGGCTGATATGGACCAACTTCTAGACGGGGTTCTCACCCGGGAACAAAAAACTTCACTCTTGCGTAAAACGCAGGAGGGCGATCATGCAGATGGGTAGCCAGCCCAAGACTCGGGGTTTCAAATAACAGCCCAAAGGGGAGCTTTGGACCGAGCCATTGACCGTCTCTTTGACTCTATTCCCCTTTTGGTTCCTTTAAATCGCAATTGGGGACGAGTTGCTAATACCACCCAAAGGAAGGACGAGCACCCCGCGGACTACATAGGCCGCCTCCTTATTGCCTTTAGGTTGCACTCTGGGTTGGATCCCGACGCTTAGGAATCCCAAAGTATCCTGGTCACTCAGGCCTTGGCTGGCCTCCAGCCAGTGGTACGCACCCGCTTGCAGGCTGCTATGATTAATTATAGGACCCAGCCTTTAAATTATGTTACTTCTGCCTGTACCCAGATTTGGAAGATGATACAGGAAGACACAGATAAAAAACAACCCGCCAAAATCTGCATCATGCAAGTACAGCCCCAGCCCTGCAGGGCCCCCAATCAGGCTCCCTATCATCCCCGCCGGGAGGGATGGCCTTCCTTCCCTCCGGGAGCAGATGCTAGAGGCCAAAACTTTGCAATGCATGGACAGGGACGCCGCCAACTCCTGCCCAGCGACATTTGTGCCTACTGTAAAATGCCCGGCCACTGGAAAAACGAATGCCCCAACCGTCAGCCCACCCCGGTGCCGCCCACTCGCCCTCCTCAACCCTGGCCGTCTATGCCCAGCCCCAATGTTCCAGCCTTCCCTTGGCCCAAGGAACAGAACTGGTCCCAGGGGCAGGGTCAAAAAACTCATCCTGCTAGAAATCAGGGACAATATTATGCTGAAGAACGTAACCCCTTTTTCCAGCACACCCATCCAGATTCAGCCCAATGACGGACTTCAGCCTCAGCCTCGGACAGTGGTTTGTGTCTGCCCTTGTCAACTGAAGGGTCTTTGTCCCTTACTGTTAACGGGGCTGAGGCCCCCTTCCTAGTTGATACAGGGGCAACCCACTCCATGCTTCAACATTCCTTCTTTCCTGACCTCCCCTTTTCTGGAACAGTTGTCCCCACTATTGGAGTAGAAGGTGTCCCAAATAGAGTGCCCCTCTCTGAGTCCGCCACTGTAACCATAGGTCCGCTCACAGAGAGGCACTCATTAATTGTCAGTAGTCAGACTCCAGTCAACTTGTTGGGAAGGGATTTACTGTGCAAATTGAATGCTCAAATTTTGTGCTCTCCAGATGGCATGCTTGTCAAACTATTGTCTCCAAATTCCCCGACTTTACTGATGGCCCTTGCAACTGAGGAGGCGTGACGGCCTCTCCTGCCTGATCAACAGGAGTTGCTGTCTGCCTTGCCTCCCCAGTTGTGGGCAGACTCACCCGATGACGTGGGTCTGCTGCAAGGTATTGCTCCACTTCAAATATCAGTAAAGCCTGGTAAATCCTTTCCCTCTATTCCTCAATATCCATTATCTTTGGAAGCCACAAAAAGTATTAGCCGGGTAATCCAAAATTTCCAAGAACAAGGCATCCTGGTGCCTATCCAATCGCCTGTGAATAGTCCTATTCTTCCCGTGAAAAAGCCTGGCAAGTTTTACCCTGATGGTTCCCCTATCTACCGATTTGTTCAAGATCTCCGTGCAGTTAATCATTTCTGTAAGGGAACGGGGAGCAAGACCGCCAGTAAGGAAGAAAAACCCCAAGTCCCCCCCGGGCGCAACCCGCGACCAGCGGACCCCCCTCCCTCACGCCCAGACGAACCTCACAGCCGAGGAAGCTCCGAGGGTTGGGACACAGTGCAAATGGAGGCCCCGCCCCCCGCGGAGCAGAGCGACGCCGCAGAGACAGCTGTTTCTCCTACAGCCCCAGGGGGAAGCGGAAACGCCCTCCCACCAGGCCGAGAGGCCCCGCCCCCTCCTCGACGCCGCTCTGCGAGGCTGCAGCAACGCCTGGGGCAGTAACATAAAAGGCAGCCACAGACAAACCTCGCCGCTGGTGATAGGAGCCTTGTGCCCGTGAGACTGGCCCCTATCCTTCCTTGTTGGTTGCTGGTGTGGTTCCCTATCCCTGCAGAGAGTAGAGATTGTTTAGAGAGAGCAAGGTGAGTGATTGCGGTGAGTGTTTGTGGGCGTGAGTGCGGTTACTAGAGTAGGTGCGGTGTGCGGGTGCGTTCCTGTGGGGGGGACTGGGGAGCACCTCCTGGGCCCCGCCCTTGGCGTGACAGACCTCTCCCACCTCCTTCCGACCCTGGGCTGTGCACTGTTCCCTTTCCCCCACAGCGTGCACTCTGCCTTTCCCCTCCCATTCCCCGTGTGCGTGGCGAGCGATCCCTGGCAGCAAACAAGGCATACGCTCACTCTCAAGCCCGATGATGATATAGGCTGTGGATTTATTATCCCGCCAGCCCTATTCCAACCTGAGGGCACGTTTTCCAGGTACTGCCTTGCTGCCTCCCTTTTCCCGCCGGTGTGTGTGTGGAACTCGCATCCCTTTCCCCCTGAGGATCCAAGCTTACCCCCTTAGACCCTCACAATTTCGTTCTTCCCCTGCATCCTGTGGTCCCAGACCCTGTTCTTACTATTGCCAGTATACCTGCTACTGCTAAATATTTTACTGTTGTTGATTTATCACAAGCCTTTTTCTCTGTGTCTGTTCATCCTGACTTTCAGTATTTGTTTGCCTTTACTGACCCTGCTACTAGAACCCAGCTTACCTTTACCTGTTTGTCTCAGGGATTCAGGGATTCTCCCTCACTGTTTGGCTTAGCCTTAAAAGCTACTTTGCAGGATTTGTGCCTTCCTCCGGATGCTACCCTCATTACCTATGCAGATGACCTGCTGATAGCGGCCCCAACCCAGGAAACTTGTCAAATGGCTTCTTTGCAGCTTTTAAAACATTTGGCCCTCAAAGGACACAAGGTTTCCAAAAGTAAGTTGCAATTTTGTCAAACCAGTATCTCTTACTTAGGCCACATTATCACTGCCCACTCTCGATCACTCTCCTTGGATCGCCTGCAAGCCACTGTGTCCCTTCCCCTACCTACCACCAAGCGCCAGTTGCGCAAATTTTTGGGAGCAGCAAAATACTGCTGCCAGTGGATTTTAGGCTATGCCTATTTGGCCCAACCCCTGTATTCGGCACTGTCTTTAGACCCATTCTCTGTAACAGTGGAAGCTGTTCAGGCCTTCCACACCATCAAAAGTGCCCTGGCAGCACCTCCGGCCCTAGTTCGACCAGATTATCAAAAACCCTTTCCCCTGTTTTGTCATGAGTCTCAGGGCTTTGCTCTAGGGGTCCTCACTCAGCCCTTTGGTCCTCACCAGCGCCCTGTTGCTTATTTCTCCTCCCGTTTGGATTCTGTAGCCCGGGGACTGCCCCCCTGTGTGCGTGCTGTAGCGGCCGCCTCAGACTTGGTTGAAAAAGCCTCTACCTTGGTTTTGGGACACCCCTTAACTGTTGCTGTTCCACATGCTGTTTCTTCCCTGTTGCAACACAAAAAGACACAATTTCTTTCCAACTCTCGGTTAACCAAATACGAATTAACTTTACTAGCTCCTGAAAACATCACCTTACAGCGTGTAGCCCCTTTAAATCCTGCCTCACTTCTCCCAACCCCTTGTGATGGGGAACCTGATTATATCCTGGGCTTTGAACCACATGATTGCATTGATGCCTTGGAGTATCTATTTACCCCGCGAGTGGGACTTACAGATGTCCCCCTCCAAAACCCTGACTTAGAACTTTTTGTAGATGGCAGCTGTTTTCGCAGGAAGGGGGTTCTCCATGTGGGGTATGCAGTTTGTACTCCTACCTCTGTCCTAGAAGTCTTTTCACTCCCTTCATTGCGATCGGCTCAACCTGCTGAACTGGTGGCTCTTACCAGGGCCTGCACCTTGGCCACTAACCAAACAGTCAATATTTACACTGATTCCCACTATGCCTTTGGCGTTTGTCACTCCTTTGGCTCTATTTGGAAGGAACGGGGATTTTTAACTTCTTCCGGCTCACCTATTTCTCATACTCGTCTAATTTCTGAACTGTTGTCAGCTTTACTCCTCCCATCTCAGATTGCTGTTATTCATATACGAGCTCATACTTCCTCCTCCTCTTTTGAAGCTACTGGCAACAGAATCGCTGATCAGACTGCAAAACGAGCAGCGATATCTGGCCCTTCAGCCTCTCTTGTTGTTGCAGTTTCCTTTTCAGATTCACCTCTACCGGCGCCACTCCTTTGTGATCTCCAGGACCATCAACAAAAGGCACACCCGTCGGAACAGCTCATTTGGACCAGGGCTGGCTGCACCCCTGATGGTCGAGGCATTTTTCTGCATCCAGACGGACGCCCAGTAGTCCCCCGCTCTCTAGTTCGGCATCTTGCTCACGTGTGCCATGGTAGGACACACTCGAGCAAAGGGGGGATGGCGGCCATAATTTCAGCTTCCTGGTTTGCACCGTTTGTCACAACTGAAACACACAAGATTGCCCAATCTTGCTCTACCTGCCAGCTTTATAACCCATCTTGCACAGTTCCTGTTCGACCATCTTCTCGCCCATGGAGTGATGGCCCTTTCCAGAACATACAGATTGACTTTGCTGATTTACCACCGGCCCAGGGATTCAAACACATGCTGGTTGTTGTTTGCACTTTCTCCTCATGGACTGAAGCTTACCCCTGCCGTAAAGCAGATGCAGAGGCAGTGGCCAAACATCTCCTTCGAGACTTTATTCCCCGTTTTGGTATACCTCTTTCCATTAACTGTGATCAAGGCTCCCACTTTACTTCTAAACTGATCAAAATACTATGCAAGAGCCTGCAAGTTAACTTACATTTCCACACACCTTACCATTCACAAAGCAGTGGACAGGTTGAACGAAAGAACTCAGATCTCAAAACCCGGCTAGCAAAGCTGACTCATGAAACTGGACTAAAATGGCCAGAAGCTCTTCCTTTAGTCCTAATGGCCACCAGAGCCACCCCGAATCGGAAACATGGCATGAGCCCCTACGAACTTGTCTTTCGATGGGCCATGCGAGTGGGCATTGAACTACGCCCTCCTCAGGTACGTGATCTGTCTGATTTAAATGACCATTTAACTCAATATGTGATTTCTCTTTCCAAAGCCTTAAAGACTGCCCACAACCAGGCCAACGAGGCACACACGCCACCGCTCACAGAACCCTGTCATCCTTTCGAGCCAGGAGACTGGATCTTCATAAAATAATTCAAAAGAAAGAACTGTTTAGCTCCTCGCTGGACTGGACCTCACCAAGTTCTCCTGACAACCCTGACGGCTGTAAAAGTTGAAATAAAAAGTGCCTGGATCCACGCTTCACACTACAAAAAAAGACTTCTGAGCCTATAGAAAGAGGGCCAGAGGAACAGGGTGCAAGTGCTGGTAACCTCTCCCCTGTGCAAGAACCGGCTGTGCCACCTCACGATGGAGAAGAAGCACCACAACAATGACTTTTCCACAAGGAGCAAAAACAGCAGCCAACCTCGTGGCCTGAAGAGTATGCTCCTCTGGACAATCAGTATTGCCACCATTTGTGCCTTTTCACTTTGGTGTTTTCACCATAATCAGCACAGCCTATATAAAAAGAACTATCCTCCAGGAAAATGATCTTTACATTTGGCTAACACATTTTTGCTAGTAATTGAGCAGCTTTGCATTGATTTAAATGTATCTGATTGTTGAATTTGTGCTTACATTCCCTCACACCCTTTAGAAGGTATTCCTATGCACGCCTGTCCACTTAATTACAGTGAACTCAAGTTCCCATATAACCATGAGCTGCCTCCCGATGCCACCTGGGCGGTTGTGAAACGCAACATTTCTGAATTCATTTACATCATAGCCCCTCCTGAAGTCCCACTTTGCTTGCAATGTAATGGCACTGGACAGTTTGTAGGAAAGTCCACTTGTAATGCCACTGTTGTCAAGAACGGAGTAATGCTTAATTCTAATAATACCTTCCTCCCTGATTTCAGTCCTGCAAAATTTAACTTGACAGGTTATTACCATCAAGTATTTCTTTATGCCCGCACGTGTGCCTGCGGGGTTACAGCACTGGTGGGCCACTACTTCATTTGTGGCAACAAGGCTTACAAACACCTCCCAGAGAAATTTAGTGGCTCCTGTTTTATAGGCACCATTTTCCTCGTCGTTAGAATTACTTCCATCATACCCCAGGGTACAATTTGACGCCGGAGGGAAATAACAGAGGTTCAACGCTATTGGGGAATCACAATCCCTGGCTATGGGGTGGGGCTCACAATCCAAGAGCTTAGATGAATTGCTGGTGTCCTGGAAGAAGTAGCGAACCTAACAGCTGATACCTTTCAAAATATGGCTACTGAATTGGGCAGCATCAGACAAATGGTTTTGCAAAATAGATTAACCCTAGATTTCACTTTGGCCAGCAAGGGTGGGGTATGTGCCTTAATACAAAGGGAATGTTGCACCTACATACCAGGTAACACTAATACCATATTTGAAAACACCCAGCACATCAGAACTGCAGTAACAAAGCTACATGAGTCGCAGGATTGGAGTTTATGGTCCTGGCTGACTGACTGGCTCCCTAACATTTCAGGATGGGTAAGAAAATTATTGTATGGGGCCCTTATGGCTTTGATTTTTCTCCTTGCTATGTATGTTTTCATAAAATGTGTATTTTGGGGATGTAGTAAAATTTTAAAAATCAAAGGCAAGCCCCTCATCGACCCTTTCCCCCTGGTCTCACATCATGCCTCACACACTGTATCTACCTGTCCTAAGTAGTGATACTATTCATATCTTCATAAGTATCAAAGGGGGGACTTGAAGTGGAAAATCACTGACTGGACGGTTTACTTCAGTTCAAGATGACCACCACATTTGCTTTATGTAAGTTACTTTAGGTCAAGAGAAAGGAGAATTGGTTACCTACCTTTGTGAATTCCTTTCTCTCTTACTCTCCTGATCCTCCTCCGCTGGGTAACTCTGCTGCTGGCCGATAGGTGGCAGATGTCTGTAAACTTGCTTTGCGCATGCGTCAGGAGCTACCCGGGACACTACAATTTGTAATATAGCCGAGTGCTCCTGGAAGGTATTCTTATCTAATAACAGAACTTAAAGCAACAATTTTATGTAGAAGAACAACAGGTATGCCTGCAACTATCATGACCACTGGAAAAGGGAACCGAGTGGTCCTCAATACGAATAACTAGGCTGAAGAAAAAAAAAAGGTCTTGCTGTCTGGCAGGGAGGGTCGGAGGAGGATCAGGAGAGTAAGAGAGAAAGGAATTCACAAAGGTAGGTAACCAATTCTCCTTTCTCCTCTTACCTCCTTCTCCTCCTCCGCTGGGATGTACCAGAGCCAGATCCCTCATTTTACGGGTGGGAGCCGACAGCACTGGGAGCCTCCAGTACCGCCTGCAATACCCACCTGCCGAAAACAGCGTCAGCTGATTGGAAGCTATTGACCTTGTCATGTCTGATGAAGGTACGTAGGGAAGCCCAGGTTGCGGCCCTACAAATCTCTTCATAATCTTGTGCCATGAAGGCATAAGAAGTGGCCGCACTGCGGACCGAGTGGGCCCAGGTTTGCAAGGGGGGGAATTTTCCCACCCGCCCTATAGGCTTTGATGATGGCTTGTTTAACCCATTTGGATAGTAAGGCTGCGGAGGCCTTTGAGGTCCTGGAGGCCTGGGCGAATATTTAAGGAAAAGGGGCAGTGGATCTGTGGAAAGCCCGTGTCCTAGCAAATAAATGTCGAGGGCCCGAGGGACATCCAATTTATGCCACACTTTTTGTGTGGGGCGGACTGGGTTGGGGCAGAAGGAAGGAAGAACTAAATCTTGGGTTCTGTGAAAAAGGAATGGACCTTCGGAATGAAGGCGGGGTCCATACTGAGAATAACAGAATCAGGGCAGAAGATACAAGTTGTCTTCCATAGACAGCACACTCCGCTCCGAAACACGTCGAGCTGACGTGACCGCCACTAGAAAACACAGTTTGAGAGTGAGCAGGTAAGAGAAAAACAAGCTCGGGTAGCTCGAAAGGCGGTATGGGGAGGGCCCCAAGTACCAGGTTAAAATTCCAAGAGGGAACCCTGTGGACGACTGGGGGGAAAAGCAGCCTAGGTGCCCGAACGAATCTCTTGACATGTGGGTGAGAAGAGATAGCCCTATCAGTTGCAGTCCTGAGGACAGAGTCTAGCGCTGCTGCCTGCCTCGCAAGAGTGTTGGCTTTGAGCCCTTTTTCGAGCCCTTGTAGGAGGAAGTCCAAGACCTCAGGAATTCCTGCCCAACTAAGGTCTAAGCCTTTGTAGAGTATTGAGCACAGAGTCCGAAAACCCCCTCCTCTTCAGTGCTGAACGTTCAATAGCCAGACTGTTAGCTAAAGTGTCTGGATGTCCGGGCAGAGGATCGGTCCCTGGTGTAGAAGGTCTGTCCGTATGGGGAGCTTCCTGAGTTGGCCCTGGCTGAGATGAATGAGTTCTGAACACCAGGGTCTCCTGGGTCACCAGGGCGAGATCAGTAGTAGATTGGTTCGCTCCAAGCTGGCCTTAGTGATGGTGCGTGCGATCAGGAGGAATGGAGGGAACGCGTAGAGTAGTCCCTTGGGTCATGGTTGGTTCAGGGCATCGATTGCCTCTGCATCTCTGCATGTCTCCCTCGTCATGAAACGGGGAAGTTGGCACTGGCAGAGAACAGGTCCATGACGGGGAGCCTGAACCGTCCTACGATTTTTGGAAGACGGTCTTGTTGAGAGACCACTCGTGAGGTTTCAGTACCTGGCGACTTAGCCAGTCCACTGTCATGTTGTCCTGCCCCCGATGTGAAGAGCTTTCAGAGGCATCACGTGGGATTGGGCCCATTTGAAGAGTCGGTTCGCTTTCTGTTGAAGCTGAAAAGACTGAGACCCCCCTTGGTGGGTCACGTAGGCCCTAGTCGTGATGTTGTCGGTGTAAACCAGCAGGTGGAGCTCGGTCCCGGAAGAAAAGAGCTGCTGAAGGGCCAGACGAAGAGCTTTCATCGCTAAGAAGTTGATTAGTTTTCGTGCATCCCGTGGTGACCGCGTCCCTTGTATCGAATGGGTCGACGTGCGAGCCGCCCCCCAGCCCGTCAGGCTGGCGTCCGTCGTGATTATTTCCCTTCTGGGTTCTGTGAGGGGGAGCCCTTGAGAGAACTGCGCGGGGTGTAGCCACCAGGACATGGAGTTCTTTAG